>CAUYLG010021666.1:0-25377 GCA_963573385.1 Cacajao melanocephalus | reverse complement strand
AATGGGATTGCTGGTTCAAATGATATTTCTATTTCTAGACCGTTGGGGAATCACCACACTGTCTTCCACAATAGTTGAACTAATTTACACTCCCTCCAACAGTGTAAAAGTGTTCCTATTTCTCCACATCCTCTCCAGCATGTGTTGTCTCCAGATTTTTTAATGATTGCCATTCTAACTGGTGTGAGATGGTATCTCAATGTGGTTTTGATTTGCATTTCTCTAATGACCAGTGATGATGGGCTTTTTTTCATATGTTTGTTGTGTGCATAAATGTCTTCTTTTGAAAAGTGTCCAAATCCCTCACCCACTTTTTGATGGGGTTCTTTTTTTTTTTTTTTTGTAAATTTGTTTAAGTTCTTTGTAGATTCTGGATATTAGCCCTTTGTCACATGGGTAGATTACAAAAATTTTTTCCCATTCTGTTGGTTGCCAGTTCACTCTAATGATAGTTTCTTTTGCTGTGCAGAAGCTTTTTAGTTTAGATCCCATTTGTCTATTTTGGCTTTTGTTGCCATTGTTTTGGTGTTGTACTCATGAAGTCCTTGCCTAGCCTACCTGTGACCTGCTTGGTATTGCCTAGGTTTTGTTCTAGGGTTTTTTTGGTGTTAGGTCTTATGTTTAAATCTTTAATCCATCTGGAGTTTATTTTTGTATAAGGTATAAGGAAGGGATCCAGTTTCAGCTTTCTGCATATGGCTAGCCAGTTTTCCCAGTACCATTTATTAAATAGGAAATCCTTTCCCCATTGCTTGTTTTTGTCAAGTTTGTCAAAGATCAGATGGTTGTAGGTGTGTGGCATTATTTCTGAGGCTTCTTTTCTGTTCCATTGGTCTATATTTCCGTTTTGGCACCAGTACCATGCTGTTTTGATTACTGTAGACTTGTAGTATAGTTTGAAGTCAGGTAACCTGATTCTTCCAGATTTGTTCTTTGTGCTTAGGATTGTCTTGGCTATGCGGGCTCTTTTCTGGTTCCATATGAAATTTAAGGTGTTTTTTTTTTTTCCAATTCTGTGAAGAAAGTCAATGGTAGCTTAATGGGGATTGCACTGCATCTATAAATTACTTTTGGCAGTATGGCCATTTTCACAATATTGATTCTTCCTAACCATAAGCATGGAATGTTTTTCCATCTGTTTGTATCCTCTCTTATTTCCCTAAGCAGTGGTTTGTAGTTCTCCCTGAAGAGGTCCTTCACATCCCTTGTTAGTTGTATACCTAGGTATTATATTCTCTTTGTAGCAATTGTGAACAGGAGTTCACTCATGATTTGGCTCTCTGTTAGTCTGTTATTGGTGTATAGGAATGCTTGTGATTTTTGCACATTGATTTTGTATCCTGAGACTTTGCTTAAGTTTCTTATCAGCTTAAGGAGATTTTGGGCTGAGATGATGGGGTCTTCTAAATATACAATCATGTCATCTGCATATAGAGACAATTTGACTTCCTCTTTTCCTAATTGAAAACTCTTTGTTTCTTTTTCTTGCCCAATTGCCCTGGCCAGAATTTCCAATACTATGTTGAAAAGGAGTGGTAAGAGATGGTATCCTTGTTTTGTGCCAGTTTTCTAAGGGAATAAAGGAATGCTTCCAGTTTTAACCCATTTCAGCATGATATTGGCTGTAGGTTTGTCATAAATAGCTCTTATTATTTTGAGATACATTCCATCAATGCATAATTTATTGAGAGTTTTTAGCATAAAGGGATGTTGAATTTTGTTGAAGGCCTTCTCTGCTTCTATTAAGATAATCATGCGGTTTTTGTTTTTGGTTCAGTTTATGTGATGGATTATGTTTATAGATTTGCATATGTTGAATCAGCCTTGCATCCCAGGGATGAAGCCAACTTGATCGTGATGGATAAACTTTTTGATGGGCTGTTGCATTCAGTTTGCAGTATCCTATTGAGGATTTTTGCATCTATGTTTATTATAGATATTGGCCTGAAATTTTCTTTTCTAATTGTGTCTCTGCCAGGTTTTGGTATCAGGATGATGTTAGTCTCATAAAATGAGTTAGGGGGTATTCCCTCTTTTTGTATTGTTTGGAATAGTACTAACTCCTCTTTGTACCTCTGGCAGAATTTGGCTGTGAACCCATTTGGTCCTGGACTTTATTTGGTTGGTAGGCTATTAATTGCTGCCTCAATTTCAGATGTTGTTATTGGTCTATTCAGGAATTCAACTTCTTCCTGGTTTAGTCTTGGGAGGGTGTAAGTATCCAGGAATTTATCAGTTTCTTCTAGATTTACTAGTTTATTTGCATAGAGGTATTTGTAGTAATCTCTGATTGTAGTTTGTATTTCTATGGGATCAGTGGTGATGTCCCCTTCATCATTTTTTATTGCATCATTTGATTCTTCTCTCTTTTCTTTTTTATTAGTCTGGCTAGAGTGATCTATTTTGTTGATCTTTTCAAAAAACCAGCTCCTGTATTTATTCATTTTTTTTGAAGGGCTTTTTGTTTCTGTCTCCTTCAGTCCTGCTCTGATCTTAGTTATTTCTTGTCTTCTGCTAGTTTTTGAATTTGTTTGATCTTGCTCCCTGTAGTTCTTTTAATCGTGGCATTAGGGTGTCAATTTTAGATCTTTCCTCACTTCTCTTGTTAGGCATTTATTGCTATAAGTTTCCCTCTAGACACTGCTTTAAAAGTGTTCCAGAGATTCTGGTACGTTGTGTCTTCATTCTCATTGGTTTTAAGGAACATCTTTATTTCTGCCTTCCTTTCATTATTTATCTAGTAGTCATTCAGGAGCAGGTTGTTCAGTTTCCATGTAGTTGTGTGGTTTTGAGTGAGTTTCTTAATCCTGAGATCTAATTTGATTACACTGCAGTCTGAGAGACTGTTTGCTATGATTTCTTTTCTTTTGCATTTGCTGAGGAGTGTTTTACTTCCAATTATGTGGTAAATTTTAGAATAAGTGTGATGTGGTGCTGAGAGGAATATATATTCTGTGGATTAGGGGTGGAGAGTTCTGTAGATGTCTACTAGGTCCACTTGGTCCAGATCTGAGTTCAAGTCCTGGATATCCTTATTAATTTTCTGTCTTGTTGATCTGTCTAGTATTGACAGTGGGGTGTTAAAGTCTCCCACTATTATTGTGTGGGAGTCTGAGTCTCTGTAGGTCATTAAGAACTTGCTTTTTGTATCTAGGTGCTCCTGTATTGGGTGCATATATATTTAGGATAGTTAGCTCTTCTTGTTGCATTGATCCCTTTACCATTACGTAGTGCCCCCCTTTGTCTCTTTTGATCTTTGTTGGTTTGAAGTCTGTTTTTATCAGAGACTAGGATTGCAACCCCTGCTTTTTTTTTTTTTTTAATCTCGCTTTTCTTGGTAAATCTTCCTCCATCCCTTTATTTTGAATCTATGTGTGTCTTTCCATGTGAGATGGGTCTCCTGAATACAGCACACCGGTGTGTCTTAGGAATGGGAAAGCAGCATTGTATGTTCTCACTCATAAGTGGGAGCTAAGTTATGAGGATGCAAAGGCATAAGATTGATACAGTAAAATTTGGAGCCTCGGGGGAAGGGTGAGACGGGCCTGAGGTGTAAAAGACTACAAATTGGGTTCAGTGTATATTGCTGGGGTGATGGGTGCATCAGAATCTCACGAATTACCACTAAATAAGTTACTCATGTAACCAAACACCACATGTTCCCCAATAACCTATGGAAATAAAAAAATTTAAAAAAAGTTGAATGGAAACCCAAAAAAAAAGTAGATAATTTTTTTTTCAATTAAAAATGTGAAACAAATTGCTAAACCACAATAATAGAAGATAAGGTGAGTCTTCACTGGATGCTTAATGTGTTAATATCTTTGTCCTGTTTGAGAGGAAGCTAGAGATACTGATGCTGAATGATTTTATATTCTCCTTAAAAAAACACTTTAAAAAGATATAGTCTTAAAATTATTAAGTATATATTTTAAAACTTATTTTAATACATATTTTATAATTTTAAAACTTAAGAATAACCATTAAAATGAGAGTAATATTCTTCATAGCTTCTGAATTCACAAAGCAAAAAGGAGTATAGAAAATTTTATCAATACACCAGGAAGTAGAAAAGGAGGAAAAAAAGAAGCAACAAGAAGGGAGGAGAGTTAGATAACCAATGAGTTTTCCTTTTTCCCATGGCTGGTAGGAAGACCAGATAACAAATATTTTCCATGTATTTCATCCTGTATTCCTAATATGGTTATTTTCACTTTTTATAAGATAATTTCTCATTTTTTTGGCCTTCATTTTGGATATATATTCAAATTAATTTTGTTCTTGTATTAGAATCATACAACTGTAGAACTGGAAAAGTCCTTAGAGATCCCCTAGTACAGAAATAAAAACAAAGCAGGTATGCTACCATAATCTTATCTTATGCACAAGGCAGACATTGCTAATTAAACACAATGTTCCTTCTCACTAAGCCTAATCATGGTCTTACAGTATTTCTCAATAAAGCTCTCCTACTTTATTTTGTTGGCCCAAGAGATGAAACCTGTTTACTAATCCAGATCTAGTCCAGTTATTTATGACAAATGAAGAGACTGAGACGTGGGATGACAAGGTAATTTGCCCAAGGTCACACAAAAACTGAAACAAGGACTCTATCAAATGCAGGACACCCTCTTCTATATAAGATTAGGTCAATAAATCCTATGGCCTCTCCCAATCAAAGTAACTTCTAGAAACTTCAAGAATGTTGCTTTTGGTTTTAAGTTGTTTTAGCCAGTTGTAGGTTCCAATTCTGTACAAGATGAAGTCAAAACATGTCATTTTACTGCTCCCACTAATCACACAAACACACACAAAACCCTGGACAAAATATGTAAGGATGAAAAATAGAGAACAGAATGTAGATGGCTAGGGCCCTCAGGACTTGAGGAATTGCCTGGAGGTGAGTTCCCTGGGTTTTTCTCTTGCCTCTTATTTGTCCTGACTGTCACTGGAGAAGCCTACAACTTGAAAACAGGCACAGAAAAAAAAAAAAAAAGAAAAGAAAAAGAAAATCCTGGGCTCTTTATCCAAAGAACTGTGAAAAGTTATTTGTGAAAAGTATAACCCAGTAAGTCAGATCCATACCTGCCTTCTCTTAAGATTAGTACCACAAGCAAGACACATCCCCTCCTCCACTTCGATTGGCACTGTAGGGAATACAGTCTGTGGGCAGAACCCTCTCTTCCAGGCTGCTTGCAATAAGAAGGGGGAGCTCTTCCCCTTTGAAGACTATGGGGGGAATTCTGACTTTCAGTCCTGCATTAGTCTGCTCTGGTTGCCGTAACAAAAGACTGCAGAGTGAGTGGCTTAACAGAAATGTATTTTCTCACAGTTCTGGAGGCTGGAAGTCCAAGATCAAGGTACTGGCAGGGTTGGTTTCTGGTGCTGCCTTCTGTTTTGGCTTGCAGTCAGCTGCCTTCACTGTGTCTTTCCTCTGTTCATGTGAGAGAGCAGAGGAAAGAGAGACGTCTGATGTCTCTTGCTGTTCTTATAAGGACACCAGCATTATCGAATTAGGGTCCCACCCTTATGACCTCATTTAACCTTAATTACCTACCCAAGACCTTATCTTCAGATAGAATCACATTGGCAGTTAGGACTTCAACATATGAATTTTGGGGGATACAATTCAGTCCATAACAACCCCTGAACCCCTGTCCTGTGGTAATGCCCTGCCCTCCCTGGTGGAGCCTGTGTGTGAAACCCTGACTTCATCTCTGCCCTGCATTAATAAGGAAACAAAACTGGTAAATTAAACTTCATCAAAATTACAGTATACTGCTCTGCAAAATACCTGCTACAAAGATGAAAAAACAAGCTGCAGACTGAGAGAAAATACTTGCAAGTTACATATCGAATAAAGGACTTATATCTAGAATATATAAAGAACTCTCTGAATTCAGTAGTAAGTAAACAATCCGATTAAAATATGGTAAAAAAAAATTGAACATACACTTGTCTAAAGATGATATACCCGTGGTAAATCAGTACACCAAAAAATAGTCAATATCACTAGCCTCTGGAACAATGCAAATTAAAGCTATATATGCTATAATTACACACCTATTAGAATAACCAAAATAAAAAATACTGATAGTACCAAGTGCTGAGGAGGAATGTTAAATGGCATAGCCAATTTGGAAAATAGTTTGGCAGTTTCCTATAAATATAACACATACCATAGGACCCAGTAATCCCTTTCATCAGTGTTCATCTTGGAGAAATGAGAAGTCATGTTCATTTTAGAGAAATGAAAAGTTATGTTCACACAGAAACCTATACATGAATGTTTATAGCAGCTTTATACTGTTTTGGTCAGAACTGGAAACAACCCAAATATCCTACAACAGATGAATAGAAAAACAAACTGTGGGCCATCTATACTATAGCATACTGCTCAACAATAAAATGGAATTAACTACTGGTACATGTAACAACTTGGATGGATCTTAAAAGAATTATGCAGAGTGAAAGAGGACAGTCTCAAAAGGTTATATATTGTATGATTCCACTTATATAATATAATTGATGTGGCAAAATCATAATGCTGCATAGATCTATGATTGCCAGGAGTTATGATTGGGAGTAGGATATGATCATTAAGGTGTAACTCAAGGAAGTTTCTTGGTGGTGATAAAACATTTCTGTATCTTGACTGGTGATGGTTACACCAATCATAGAATTATATACACATACACATACACATACCCCCAAAGGAAATCCACACAAAATCTGGTGAAATCCAAATAACATATTGTACTATTGTATTACAATTATTATTATTGTATGTACCAATGTTAGTTTATTTTGACAACATTCTATAGTTATGCAAGATATTATCATTAGGAAAAACTGGGTAAGGGGTACATGAAAATTCTCTGTACTATATATGGAATTTCTTATGAGTTTGAAACTATTTCAAAATAAGAGATCAGTTGTAACAAATTTTTAAAAATGTTCTAGTGTCAAGCCTGTCTGACTTCAAAGGCAGTGTGATTAACCACTACACCACATGGTAAGGATCCATTAGAAAAATGCCTATATTAGCAGGCACAAATAAGAGACACTCCCAGCTAGTCAAAATTACTTTTTGTCTCCTTAAACCCTAAAACAAAAAGCACAAAACAAGAATTGGCTAACTGAGATAACTGTAATATTTGAGGTGGGATGGTTTTAATAGAGTTTATTTACCATTTTAACTCTTTTAGGTTAAATCCCACTTTGTTGTCCAGTGATCTCAAAATGTGCTATGAATTCTCTTTGCTAGATTTTCACATCAATATTTCAAATCACCTTATTCTACATGTTTTTCCCTTGGGTGTTCTTTTTGTTAATATTTTTACTTCAAAAATCTCTGTTCTATCACTTTAGTCAGTTAATTGAAAGTAAAGCTTAAAGGAAACCAACATGTTTAAAATAAACTTTTTAGAGTTGGAGACTACATGCTTTTTGTTATTTTTCTTGCTCTGATATCTCATTAGTGTTATCACATTCCTGAAATATCTAAAATGGTTAAAAGCGTGAAAAGCACAAATATTGAAAGACCTTAGGAGACTGCGTTTTGAAGCTCTCAAAAATGTGAACCAGGAAATACATAAAACCACTCTATTTGTTGAGGTTAAGGTCATGGGAAATATATCTGTTTGCATTTGTGGAGTATACTGTCATAGAAAACTACGCCACATGAAGCAATGGAGCAAAAAGCACAGCGGCAATATGCAGTTACATCATCTGCTAAGCATGTATATCACAAATTACTTGAAAGCAGTCATCATGATATTCTGGGTCCCACCAAAATGTTATGATTAAACATCCACAACAAAGGCTGTGCCCAGAAGCTTTTGTTCTGAGCAGGGTTTATTTGAAGAAAATGGAATGTGATTGTAATGAGAAGCCTGGGCTGGCTCTGTCTCTCCAACTCATTAGGCTGCCGTAATGTGCAAGAGGTGGTATGGTGATTGGAGATGGGCTGGGGAGAGGCTCATAGTTCCACACAACACCCTGGGGCTTGACAAGGGAAGAGGAATGACAGGTGCAGAGGAGATATATGAAGTTCTCCATCGGATAGCTCCTGCAGAGTTGGAGTACTAGCCTTCAGGGCAGAACTCTCAGGAGGTGCACTCTATCATAGTCAAAAATTCCAGTGATACATTGTTCATTAGAAAAATCAGACAAGGCAATTACAGGAAAGAGCAGGAAGCCACCTCCATCTTCCAATCAGATTTTCAATATTTAACCATCACTTCCTAAGTACAGTTCGGCTCTCTGAATTATGCAGCATCCACAAGGCTGTCGGAGAAGATTTGTTCCTAATAATGGATTTTTGCATCACAAATGGATAGGGCTCTTCATCTTTATATTCATTTCTCTTCTCTGTGGTTACTTCTGCCTAATTTGCATTTTGACTTTGCCTATATTATAAGAAAGGTGAAAAATATGAATAATCCTCTTTTATTATCATGGCCTATGAGTGCCCAAACTGCTTGACTGTATATGAATTAAATATACTTTTTTGGGATATTTTGTTCTCCCCTGTATGCAGGGCTTCAAATGGGTACAAATAATATACAGTTAAATCTAAGTGTGCTCTTTTCACCAGACGAATAAAAACAGGCACTAGCCTGCTAGAAACTGAAGATGAGAAAGTGGAAATAGGTGTAGCTGAGATAAATTAAAGTAAAAATGGGAGCCTTGGGCATTTTTCATAACAGCCCTGGAGTTAGTGGTTGGCTGGGAATGGAGACTGTCCTGTGGGTAGCTTTGAAGTTATATGGAAGTCATTCACATTTAGCACATTATTCTCAGGCTGTAGGGGTAAAGGTGATGCTCATTTCTTGTAGAAAGAATGTTTACTTACTGAAAACCTGCCAGACTTTGTCCTTTTCCAGGCATCATTTAACAATTAGGATTTCTAGATCATACTTGGCATTAAGGATGTCGTAACAAACCCCACTTTCTAAGGTTTCTGATCCTTAAATATAATCAAGGGAAGTAATGGTTTATTTTCATCTGCATGTATTCTCATGGCTTTATTGAGACCATGCTAGGGAAATCCAAGAACATTCATTTAATGGGAAGTGTCATATCTTCCTCCAACCCACCTTCCCTTCCTTCCTTTCTTAATTCCTTCCCTCAGCAGAGGTTTTCAAGTGCTTGCCATGTGCCAGATAGGCACTGTGCTAGGCTCTGGGGAAATCACAGCTAACAACTTGTAGCCTGTGTTCCAGGAATGATTTTACATTGCAGTATGGAATACGGAAAAGTAAACAGGCAATTGCAACCCAGTGTAATAAGTAGAATACATCTTCTGATGATAATGATGATAATAATAGGAGTATATGTCTTAGGTCATTCTCTCAGCTATCCCTTGAGCCAGGTACTAATTTTATTCCCGTTTTACTGAGAAAAGGCTTGGTCAATTTTGCAAATTCATAAACTTAGCAAGTATAAAGCTGAAATTTGACTCCTGGCCTGTGGAATCTGAATCCTGTTTGTGCAGTCCTAGAACTCGAGCACTTAACTTTGACACTAATTGGTTGCTATGGGAAAACATGGTGGTGGGAATGTACATCTAGCATAGTCTTGGAAGCCCCAGAGGGTGATTACAGAAGGCTTCTTAGAGGAAGCTATAACTAATCTGAGAATTGAAGACAGAATAATAGTGGAAAGAATAAGGTATAAAGAATAAGAAATATTTAGATTGGAAACCTGGCCATTCCTACTTCTTAGCTTGGATAAAATGTTTAACTCCTCAGCCTCAGTTGCCTTATCTATTAAAAAAACCACGAGGCTAATATTATCCCTATTCCAGACTTGTTAGAATGAAATGAGATAGCATAGCATATGTGACAGTTCTAGCATAAGGCTTGGCATTAGGAAGACACCCAGTAAATGTTTATTTTCTACACTTTTCCAAGCAATGATAGCATTCTGCATTTTACTATGCGTACCATGGAATGTATGATCTGCCTTAACCCAAAAGCCATAGGATAATTCAGATAGTTTAAAACGAGAGTTTAGATTATTTATTCTAATTTATATTAGTACTAACCCTAATATTGGCTTGGTTATTTTGGGTATTTCATTTATCTACTTGCCAAACAACTCATTCAACTATTACTGGGTATATTTTAAAATAAACATTCCTGTAGGAAAATGATGTTTGGCTATTTCTCAGAAATAACAGAGCTTGAAAGGAGCATTTATCAAAACAACTAAGAAAAATCTCTGACTGGTTGCTGGATTAAAGGAAGAAGATGTGAATCTAAAACATAGTCTATTGCTGATTATTTCTCAAGTTCATGGCCATTTGTAACATTTAAAAATAATTATGTACATTATGATAGAATCACTTTCAGATGTAAGAAACCCCTCTTCTTCACACCATTTAATTAAACATTAGGTACTGTTGAAACAAAAGGATGCAATTGGTTTAGGATAAATGGTTGTGCCACTGTTACTGCAACATGAATACTCACAAGCAAGATTCATAATCTTTCTTATTAAATCTCTTTTCCTCTTATGTGTCATATCTCAGTTAATATAATCGCCATCCTCTAAATTACTCAGGCTAAAAACTTTCACTTATTTTTGTCTTCTCTTTGTATCAAACCAGCTGTTAAATGTGGTAGGCAGAATTCTAAGATGGTCTCCAAGATTCATGCAACCTGGTATAGCATTTTCTATATAATTCCTTCCCTTAAGTGTAGGTGGGACCTATGGATGTCACTCTAGTGATTAGGTTACATTATATGGCAAAGGCAAAGGGATTTCACAGATGTAATTAAGGTCCCTAGTCACTTGATTTTGACTTAACCAAAGTGGATTATCCTGGGTGGCCTGACCTAGTCAGACAAGCCCTTTAAAAGAGAGCTTTAGCCTTTCCTGAGCCCAGATATTTGGAGTGGCAGATGTTCTCTTGCTGGTTCTGAAGAAATAAACTGTAATGTTATTAGAAGAAAGAGCATGGAGTAAAAATATGAGAGTGACCTTTAGGAGCTAAGAGGTGTTTCTGGCCAGTAAGTACCAAGAAAAATGGGGGGGTCAGTCATATGACCACACACGCACGCACGCGCGCGCGCATACACACACACACACACACACACACACACACACACACACACACAATTCTGCAAACCACCCAATTAAGCTTGGAAGCAGATTCTTCCCTAGTCAAAGCTTCAGATAGGAATGTAACCCAATTGACACCTTTCCTGCAGTCTTGTGAGGCCTGAGCAGAGACCTAGCTAAGCCACACCTGGACTCCACCCATAGACTGTGAGATAACAAATGTATGTTGCTTTAAGTGACTATACTTGCATTAATTTAAGTGACTATAATTGCTTTAAGTGACTATACTTGCAGCATAGAAAACTAACACATTAAGTTCTCTTCATTCTCCCCTTCCAGTGTCTTTAGCCACTTTCTCTATTACTATGGCCCTCATTTATGTCTTCATGTCTGTCACCTGAACTAATAACTTTCTAACTAGTCTTGTTTAAAATTTTTCACTTCTCCAGGAAATCATCTGCCCCTGTGTCCACTATATTCTGTCTTATAGAAACGTAGTTTTGATTATATCTCCTGCTTTAAAAACTCTCATTACTCTCAACTTTCTCCACAGTTGAGTATAGCTTTGTCGTTTTGGCTGTGGGTTTTTGATTTAGAGAGCTATGGATTTGAACTTAAATTCTAACACTTAACTAGCTTTTTGAAAGTGGGCAGTGAATAAACATCTTTAAGCCTCAGTTTGTTAAGCAGAGATTGTAATTTTCTCTTCCTCATAGGGTTATTGTGAGAATTAAATGAGATAATGCATGTAAAGTTTATGTCACATAGAATGTGCTCAATAAATCATAGCTATTATAGTGGTTATTATATAATTAATTCCAAACTCTTATTCTGGTACTCAAAGTGACAAATGATCCTCAAAAGCTTTTTCAGCCACATCTCCTGCATCTTTATGCAAATCTTATGGATCCGGCCTGACAGCCTATCCATAAACTTGAAGTCTGTGGTTATATATTATGCAATACTTTTTTTGTCTGTTTATTTTCTTCCCTCAAATTACAGTCTCTCCCAACCCGCCACTCTACACTTATGAAAATTTTGTTAATCTTTTGAGGCTTCCCCTCTAACTAGGACTAGCTTTTAGCTAGCACCGATAACTATTTCTTTACTGAGTACATAGAACGCAAGTCCGTTCTGCTTTGTTGGAGGCCCATTCTGATTTGTGGTGCCCATATAACTTGTTATGTTTTTGTATCATCCCTACCTACAACCTTTCCTTTTCTTTGATCTTTTAGCTCAAGTTTATCCTTGTGCTCCTGCAGCAGTTTTCTTGCACCTATGCTTAGTATGTCACACTGTGTTTTGAACTCCAACCTGCTCAGGTAGTTGGGTCCCTTCCCATATAAATTAAAAAAGGGATCATTTTTATATTCCAAGTTCACTTGGCACGTAATAAGTACTCAAATCCTTGTTGGATGATTAAGAATTAGTTTCACTGACCTCCTTGTCAATCCTAAGAATGATGGAGCAAATTTTTGTAATGGGTGATGACTACTAATGGTTGACTGACTTTAGAAACATCTTATTTGGCTTAAAAATTAAATATTCTACATAAGAATGCATCAAAGTAAACTATGTGTGCTTTATAAAGTACAATAAAATCCATGAAGAATCTAGATGGCCAATTTTTTTTAAATAAACATCTCTATCTTTATATATGCTTCGTCAGAATAATTTCAGATCTTCATTGTTCCAACACATCTTTTTATTCCAAACAATTGCATTTATGATCCTGCAAAAAGTCTTGAGATACGACCTAGTCTAGAGATCTGGAGACTTGAATCCGTGTAAAGTAGGAACTGTGTTTTCCCTTTCTCTCTTTTAACACACTCGTGTTGATACATACATTCTGCCAGGCTTCTTCTATGTCCAGTTGAGGACCATTCTTGCTAGAAAATATAGACCTCAAATAGAAATTATGCAGCCTCGCCTTGTTTTTATCTGGTAATTTTGCACAGAAGTTGCCAAGAAGTGCTTGAATGCTGAGGAAATCATTTTGTTTTGAGAAATATAACCTTCTTTTTCTTTTTCTCTCCAAGCCCTCTCCTTTCTTCCCTCCCTCCTTCCTTCTCTCTTTTTCTTTATCTTTCTTTCTTTCCTTTTTTCTTTCTTTCCTTCCTTCCTTTCTTTTCTTTCTTTCTTTCTTTCTTTTTTCTTTCTTTCTTTCTTTTCTTTCCTTCCTTCCTTCCTTCCTTCCTTTCCTTTCCTTCCTTCCTTCCTTCCTTCCTTCCTTCCTTCCTTCCTTCCTTCCTTCCTTCCTTCCTTTCTTTCTTTCTTTCTTCTTTCTTTCTTTCCTTTCTTTCTTTCCTTTCTTTCTTTCTTTCTTTCTTTCTCTCTCTCTCTCTCTCTCTCTCTTTCTTTCTTTCTTTCTTTCTTTCTTTCTTTCTTTCTTTCTTTCTTCTGTCTCTCTCTCTTTCACTCTCTCTTTCTCTCTTTCCTTTTTTCCTTGTGAGACAGGGTCTCACTCTGTCACCCAGACTGGAGTGCAGTGGTACGATCTCAGCTCACTGCAGCCTTGACCTCCTGGGCTCAAGCAATCTTTCCACCTCAGCCTCCCTGGTAGCTGGGACTACAGACACACACCACCAAGTCCACCTAATGTTTATGTTATTTATAGAGATAGAATTTTGCCATGTTACCCAGGCTCGTCTCGAACTCCTGGACTCCAGCAATACACCTGCCTCAGACTTCCAAAGTGCTGGGATTACAGATGTAAGCCACTGCCTGGCCAACTTCATTTCTTTCTGAGCACTAGCTTTTAAAAACTCTATTCTTAAAAGATAATAATAGCAATGATAGCCTTTGGTGTTATTAGTTGTATCCTCCTTTGTTTCACATTCTATTTATTTTAAATCTGAGCTACCCAGACTAGTTTCTTTCATGAATTTCTTCTTTCATAGAATTTTAGAGTCCATAAAATGTGTGTGTGTGTGTGTGTGTGTGTGTCTTTGTGTCTTTAAAAATGCTTACTTTTTGTTAAACTCGGTGCCAGGTATTTTATGTGCATTTTCTCAATTAATTCTGCCCAAAAACCTATGTGGTATATACTATTACTTTCCTCATTTTTCCAAGTGAAAACAATAGGCTTAGAGAGGTTAAGTGATTTTCCCAGGCAGTTTGTGCTTTTTTTTTTTTTTTTTTTTTCCCTGTTCTTGCTTTACAAAGGAGAACTCTGAGATTTAAAGAGGTTAAATATCTTGCCCAATGTCACACAACTAGTAAGTCTCGCACCTAGGATTCCAACTTATATGTTTCTTGAGTCTGTAGTCTGAGCTTTTACCCTCTGTGCTATAACTCCTTCCTTTCCTTTGAAGCTCTTGACATCTGCTTTCTTAACATCTTCAGCACATGCCAGCCTCTGCCCTATATTTTCTTTCTTATTACAAATTCCAAGATGACATGGTAACCATTCAGTTCTTCCTTGTAAGACAGAAGTTGGTCCAAAAATAGCAGTCTCTTTGCTGTATCTGCTATCATTTCAGAGATAATATTGTCAGTAAGGTAAGTAAAACAGTTTTTAACTACTTTACTTTGAGCTGCAAAGGCTTCTAGTAAATGTTGTGAGAGTTTCCCATAAACATACAGCTTACCTCTGTGCCAGTTTTGTCATGTAAGCAGTCTATTACATTTAGTACATAAAAGTTCCCAAGACGCTGCAGGAAATCAGATCCACACATATTGAATAGTAGACTTAGGCATTATAATGAAGGACTCTGTTTCCAGAAGAATAAAGAATCCTTAATTATATTACAACTTTTAGAGAAGACAAAAGTTGGCAGGACACAGTGGTTCATACCTGTAATCCAAGCACTTTGGGAGGCTGAGATGGGAGGATTGCTTAAGCCCAGGAGTTTGAGACCACCCTGTACAACATAGTAAGACCCTATCTCTACAAAAATTAAAGCAACTGGGAATGGAGGTGCATTCCTGTAGTCTCAGCTACTCAGGAGGCTGAAGTGGGAGGATTGCTTGAGCCCGAGAGGTTGAAGCTGCAGTAAGCTGTGATTGCACCACTGTACTCCATCCTAGATGATAGAGTGAAAGAAAAGATAAAAGTTGATAAAGTTCTACTTTTTAATACTTTTAAAAAATATTAGTTTGTTCCTTTATAACTAAGCATCAGTTTGGCACCTTGACCCCAATTGATGGCAAAGGCTCTGCTATTTTTGTTTGTTTTCAGACAGGATTTCACTCTGTCATCTATGCTGGAGTACAGTGGTATGATCACAGCTCACTGCAGCCTTGACCTCCTGGTTTCAAGTGATCCTCCTGCCTCAGCTTCCAGAGTAACTGGGACTACAGTCATGTGCCACCACCACAGGCTAATTTTTTATTTTTTGTAGAAATGGGGTCTCACTGTGTTGTCCAGGCTGGGATGTGCTACTTTTGACACAACTAATTACCTCAATCTTGGTTTTAACTGTAATAAGTTTAGAAAAAATATATTCTTTATTAGTAGTATTAATATGTTCACCCTTTTATTCCTCACTCATATTTTAGAAAATCACTGCAGAGATATAATAGATACTCATAATTGCATAAACACTGTATTAAGGGCAACGGTGGCTACATTGTTAAAATTAAGCTGTTTTGGCCAACCAACAGCCAATTTCACCCAATGATAGCCTGAAACATTTTTCAAAAGTTCATGGATGGCTTACGACTGAGGTGGTGGGTTCATAGGTGCAGCAAACCACCACGGCACAAGTTTACCTATGTAACAAACCTACACATCCTGCACAAGTATCCCAGAACTTAAATTTTTTAAAAAGTTCATGGATGAATGTCCAAATTCAAGCATTCAAGTAAATTTAGGAGTATAAATATGTCATTATGAAAACTCAGGGATGCCAGTATATTTTAGAAAGGATTGATTATCTATAATTTTTATTTGATTGAATAGGCTACAGCATTCTTCTATAATGATGAACTCGTTTCTCTCTCACTTTGTCGTAACCCAAATAGTCTTCATTATGCTCCTAGTGCCAAGTTTAAGAATTCCCATTAAGATTATACCTTATGTATCTCTGGGCTTTCCCCCTTCCTTTTATATTTAATCCATTCCTTTCCAGAAGAAATTCTCTTTCATTGTCATATTCATCACAGGAATTATATCAAATATTAATAATAAGTTATTGTTACTTTTTTTTCTGTTTCTTTCTTTCTTTCTTTCTTTCTTTTTTTTGAGACAGAATCTTGCTCTGTCACCAGGCTGGAGTGCAGTGGCGCAGTCTCGGCTCACTGCAACCTCCACCTCCTGGGTTCAAGCGATTCTTCCATCTCAGCCTCCCGACTAGCTGGGACCACAGGCGCGTGCCATTACGCCTGGCTAATTTTTGTATTTTTAGTAGAGACGGGGTTTCACCATGGCCAGGATGGTCTCGATCTTTTGATCTTGTGATCCGCCCACCTCAGCCTCCCAAAATGCTGGGATTACAGGCATGAGCCACCGCGCCTGGCCTTATTATTACTTATATTAAAATATCAATTTCACTTTTGTTATCTGTGTTAGTTAAAGGTCTTTATTTGCAACAAACATAAATCCACTGTAATTAAGTAAATGAATAATTTATTGGAAGGGAATAGGGATAGCTCATTAAACCCTAGGATAACAAATGAAGCTGAGACTTTTGAGGATCTGAACCCAGCACATGGAAAGCCAAGAACTTGACGTGTTGCTCTCTGCCTTTGAGGGGTCATAGATTGCTCAGTGATTAAGTCCATGCCTTCTTTAGGAGCCATAAGTAATGAACCATTCTCAGAATGAATAGATTAAGAATGCCATGAGGTGTTTTTCCATTACCATTATATAAATATTTATTGCTGTCGTAGTTCATTTTTCATGTTTTCACAAACGCCCATAATTTGCCAGGTAAGCATGCTGCCATGTACATAATAGATGCTGAGCAAATATTTTTGAATGAATAAGTATTATAACTCACTTTTAGAGTGCTGTCACATTGCTTCTTGGATATGAAGACCTGACAATGACATCTGTCCCTCCATTGACTGATTATGCACATCAGTATTGCCCTGGGCAGGATTGATGTGACTGACCTGACGCTTTATCTTTGTGTTCCGTGCAGACTTTAATTTTCCACCTAACACATGAAAATCTTAAAAGATCAAATAACACTAGTCCAGGATAATTATCTTCAAAAACCATTTGATTAGTTTTCTTTGAAAGTCAGGCTTACTGACTTGAAAAACTGTTTTTTTTTAAATAATTGAACAGTTTGAATTAATTAAAAGTCTGAATTAAGAAAATCTTTGCCAGAATAGATTTCATTTAAAATTTTTTTGTAGAAATTTAAAAAGTGCCAGGAATGTCATGCTTTGAGAGACGTCCTTATGGTGAGATTAGGTCAATAAAAAGCTGGAGAAAACAGCCAGAAGTTTCTTGGCACAATTGTTCTATACCAGACCCTCCCCGGCTCCTGTCTGGGGCTTTTCCCTCCCCTTGTTCACAATTGGTCTTTGGATCTGCTTTCCTCCCACGTCTTAGCAAGTCCTTTCTGATTCCCACCCAAACTCTTCTGGTCCCATTACCAACAATTCCAACTGGCTTTCTAGTATCTGTCTTTAAATATCTCTTGACATCCCTTTGTGAAAACATTAATTGTTCACTCTACTACATGAGTTAGCTCCACCTCCCACAGTACAGACTAAGACTGATTACAGTTAGGCACTGCTGGTAAAGATTCAGTTCCCTCTTGTGAGGATACGTTGTTATTGTTGTTGTTGTTGTTGTTGTTGTTTTTGAGATGGAGTCTCACTCTGTTGCCCAGCTGGAGGACAATGGCACAATCTCTGCTCACTGCAACCTCTGCTTCCCGGGTTCAAATGATTCTCCTGCCTCAGCCTCCCAAGCAGCTGGAACTGCAGGTGCACACCACAACACCTGGCTAATTTTTGTATTTTTAGTAGAGATGGGGATTTGCCATATTGGCTGGGCTTATCTTGAACTCTCAATCTCAGGTGATGCACCCACCTCTGCCTCCCAAAGTGCTGGGATTACAGACGTGAGCCACTGCGCCCGGCCTCATTGTTAATCATTAATATATTTCCAAGCATGGGTCTTTGTGTCTGCTCGAATGAAGAAATACAACCCGTTTATTACTGTTAGCATCAACAGTAGAGTTCCCATATAATTTCTTACCTACATCAGAAAATGTGAGAGTGAAAGGAAACACTATTAATAATTACTCTGGAGTAAAAGGTGCACATCGGGATTGGCCTGGGCAAACTGGGACTGTTGTCACCCTAACCATCACTGATTATCTGGTTTCTCAGGAAAATATTTTGTTTCTGTATTGAGATTCATTTGTTTTTTCTTCATGTGTTGAAATCTCTTTTTGAGTTGCTAATTTCTGGAAATAAGCAATTCAGAAAGTAGATTAGAGATCAGTTTTATTGAAATGCTCTTTAAAAGCAAACAAACACTAAGCCAAGGATTTTAGACTTTCAAAACTAAGGAACATTTGACATTTTACAAATACTTGACATGACACTTCTCTTTTAAAAGTAAGGAATTGATTACCTTGTCAAAAGGAGTTACCTACTTTTTTCTTTATTCACAAATAATTACTAGTTTGTTTATATGAGGATGGCATTAAGTCTTTACGTGTTTTTTTTTTTTTTTTTTTTTAGAAGCCCCTGTGACATAGACCAGTATGGACCATAAAGTTCTGTAATAGAAACATGCATCCAAAATTGACTAAGTAGTTTTGCCTCTTTTATGTAGCAATGTCTAAATTTTTAAGTTTTGGATAATTCTATATATATTCATTATATACATATATATTTATAGAATATCTGAATTGATAATTACCTCACAAACCATCTAATTCAGTGATTTTTCCCCCTTGGCTGCATATCTGAATATTTGGAGAGCTTTAAAAAAAATACAGTCTTTCCTATCTCCAGAAATTCTGATTTAACTGGTCTGGGATGGTACCCAGGAATAGACATTTTTAAAAAAAGTGCCTCAGGTGATTCTCATGAGCAGCCTCTGAGTCTCTGATTTAATTCAACCCTGGTGTTTCACATCTGAGAAAACTGAGGCCCCTCTTGCTTAGCTGTCGCTGTGGATTAACAATCTAAATATCCCTGTGAATCTCTAGATGTTTTTAAAAGGGCTCTGCAAATGTGACATCACCTTCTTTATTTAGAACTGATCATAATTTTTATGGCTTCCAACAGATGTCTTGGTTTCTCGAATTATCCTTTCACGTCATGGGGCTTCTAAGGCACTTGCTGCCAAAGGAGCCGGAAGGTATGTCTCTTTTTCTGTTCTCCAGGTAGTACAGCATATTTTAGCTTTTTATTTCTTGCCAGTATTCTGCTTCAGTATATCTTTTGTCCACTAAAGTTTATCTTCTAACACCTTAGATTATGTGGATTACATGCCTGAAGATGTCACACTTCAAAAATATTTCTCTTTTGACTTTATACTTGAATGATAGTTTAGCTCAGGGGTCAGCAAATTATGTCCCAAGGGCCAAATCCAGTAAGCTGCCTGTTGTTCTAAAGTTTTATTAGAATACAACCATGACCATTGATTTATATGTTGTCCACAGCTGCTTTCAGGCACAACAGCAGAAGTGAGTAGCTGTGACAGAGATTGTGCAAGCCACAAAGCTGAAAATATTTACCATCTGGTCCTTCACTTTAAAAGTTTTCTGACTGGTTAGCTAGTTAAACTCCCTGGACTACAACTTGTAGGCATTGCACTTCTGTCTTCTAAAGTTAAAGAAAGCTGTGGAGATGTCAGAAGTCAACTTGATTCCCACCTACACTTCCATTACTTACATTAATGACTTGGTCTTTTTGCATGATTATAGGGATTTTTTCCTTCATCTCTGAAATCTCATAACTTTTAGGCTATCTCTTAGTGTCACTTATTCGTCGTCAGTTTTTCTTATCACACTACATTTGATTCTTTTTTTGTTATTTTTGAATGTTGTTTTGAACACCTGTAATGGAAGGGTGCCAGTTATCTACATTTTCATTTAACTTTGATAGGCTTGTATAGTTCTCCGTTTTTGCATATGTATTTCTATTGCTTACTTTTTTAGCCCTGTATTCTGTATATCTTATAGTATTTTCAGTAATGTCTATTCATTCTTTCCCTGGCTCTTGTATCTTTGCTTTAAGATTGTTAAAAATTCTTAAAATATATGACAATATGCTTGATCACAATTTTGTCTGCCTGGTGACAACATTTTTTTTTTTTTTAAAACAAATGTTCCTTCTTCATCTGCCATTTGTTTTTTCTGTTTCCTTCCTACTTTTTTCTTGTGATATCTTTACATAGTCTGTATACTGATTTCTTTTTAATCATGACATCTTTGAATGAGATAAGTTCTTTCTGACTAACTATTTGCAGGAGATAGGACAGGGTTACGTTCTGAGCTATAAAGAATTTTCTATGGTTCATGGTTGTGACATAAACAACTAATTGCATCCTCCAACACTCATTTCTCCTTTCTTTTAAAATAACAGAAAACAGGTTCTATTCATTGTCAGTGTGCCCAGCTATAGCCCTAAAATTCTCAATTTTCTTGCAGGGGGTTATAGCCATGTGACTAATCTTTGTCCAAGAATATATAAAGCAAAATTGTTGAGTTGGCTTTTGGGTAACCACCTTAAATGTGGGAGGGGAATGGAGCCTTCTTCCTCATCTCTGCAGCCTAGAATATGGATTTAATGACCAGAGCTCCAGAAGCCATTTAAAACCATAAGGTATGCTTTGAAGATGGAAGCCAGGTATAGAGAGCAGCAGAGCAGAAAGTTAGGACCCTGGCTTCCTGATGATACCATGAAGCCACTATACAAATCTTATTCCTGAATTTTTTAAAACAAAAAATAGTATTTTGAAATATAACTTATATATACAGTTCACCCCTTGAAAGTGTACAATCCGGTGGTTTTTAGTTTGTTCAGAGAGTTGTGCAACCATCACCACAATCAATTTTAGAACATTTGAAATTCTTTTAAATGAGACAAAAATAATGATGTAAAAGTTTTTTTTTTTTTTTGTTACATAGCTGAACTTCATCTTAACTGATATGGTAATAAAGCTTTTTATAACACAGACTTGTGTGAGTGTGAGTATGTGGGTGTGCAAGAGAATCGCTTTGCCTTTATTTTTTCACTGCTTACCTAAAGTGCCAGCTTGGAGTTCAGGATCTTCCTCTATCTGCCTCATCTCCCCAATAACTTGCTTCCTGTTGAAATGTCATGTCTGTGTGATTCTGGTTTCAGTCCCAGCTTCCCTACTTCTCTAAGGTGCCAAACAAGCACCAAAGAAGTTTCTCCTCTAAGCCTGCATATTCCAGCACCATTGTTCAGACAAGAATTAATGGTTGCTGTCCCACTTCTTAGAAGAACACGTGCTCTGCAGGCTTGTCTGAGCTCTGCATTTTCTGGTGGGTCCTGGTTTTGTCTTCCCAAATTGGCCAACTTAATGGGCTCTTCACAGTAGACTCTACATTAGGCAACCCCTTCCTTATATAGCATGGTTCAGATTTACAGTCATTTCCCAGTTTTCTCAAGGATAAAACTTTTGTTCTGTTTTCCTTTTGGTTGTTGCAGAGTGACTTTGGAGAAGAGAGAGGAGACAGATGTTTTTACTCCACCATTTTAAAACCAGAAGTTTCCCTGCTTAATTTAAAAATAACATCTTTTTAATTTAGCAAAGGATATATGTCCACCAATCAGTGGTAACTACTATTAACATTTTGGAGAATATTTTTCCAAATTTTCTCTCCCTCAATCTCTGTCTCTATTAACCGATTTAATTTCTGGAAAACATAATATGGAATATCATTAAATAGTTTACAACATTATTTTTAATTGGTCTTTGGCATTTCAGTGTACGAATATACTATAAGTTATTAACCAATCTCCCCCCTAGTTTGGGACACAGGCCATGGGGTTGAAGAGCATTACCTCAACTCTAGTGGTGAGGTTAAAATAATTCCTGAGCTCTGCGGGGTGCGGTGGCTTATGCCTGTAATCCCAGCACTTGGAGGCCGAGGCGGGTGGATCATGAGGTCAAGAAATCAAGACCATCCTGGCCAACACAGTGAAACCCCGTCTCTACTAAAATATAAAAATTAGCTGGGCGTGGTGGCACGCGTCTGTAGTCCCAGCTACTCGGGAGGCTGAGGCAGGAGAATTGCTTGAACCCGGGGAGGCGGAGGTTTCAGTGAGCCGAGATCATGCCACTGCATTCCAGCCTGGCGCCTGGTGACAGAGCAAGACTCTGTCTCAAAAAATAATGATAATGATAATAATAATAATTCCTGAGCTCTAGGGCTCTTATATGAGTGGCCCAATAGGCCACAGACTTTCAAGGACTAGAATATCTGCTGTGCTGGGGGTTCTGAATATCGTAAGACCCAACTGCCCTCTCTACTTCCCATTGAAGTCTTTTAAAAATACTTTTTAAATTTTAAACCAATTTCAGACTTATGAAATAGTTGCAAAAGTTGTACAGAATTCCTTATAGTCTGTACCTCATGTTCCTTAAAGTTAACATCTTACATAAGCATAATAAAATGATCAGGAACAGGATATTAACATTGGTACAATACTGGCAGCTAAACAACACACCTTTTTTGAATTTTATTGGTGTTTCCATTAATGCCTGTTTTTTTGTAGTAGGATGCTAACAGTGATCCCAGATTGGATTTATTTGTTTTTTTTTCTCCTTAGTTTCTTTCAGTCTATAATAGTTCCTCGGTCTTTCTTGTTTTTTTTTTCTTTTCTTTTCTTTTCTTTTTTTTTTTGTGACGTTCTCACTTTTAATAAGTACCAGTCAGTTATTTGGAATGTTTTCTCATGATTAGATTGAGGCTGTGTGTTTTTGGCAAGAACACTACAAAAATGCTCCTGTATCTTTCTCAAGCTGTCATTATCCAGGAGTAATAATATTAATACGTCCTACTGCTGGTGATGTTTATCTTGATCAGTTGATTAAGTTGGTATCTGATCAGTTAGGCAAAAAAAAATTTTTTTTAGCCACACAGTAGCCTATCAAGACACTATCTCCCATACTTACTTAGGTTAGTTCTTTTTCTTTCCCATCAATTTCAGTGTGGTTACGTTATTCATTTGTAGTATAACTAGGTTCATTTGTTAGTGTTTCTACTCATTTCTGGGTTCTCCTTTTCTTGCATCCTGGTTGATTTTAAGTTTTTGTGTATTTTGAGGATACGTGAAGGGTTTATGAAACATTACTGTGGTTCTAAGAGTCAGAGCTATACAAAAATATGTACTTGGGGAAATGTGACTCCCTCCTCATCCCTGAAACTCTGTTTCCATTCTCACCTCTTTTCTCCTCTTTTTCACTTGCTTCCTTAGGTAACCACACTATTTAGCTTCTATTTATCCTTCTTTTTAGATCTTCTGCACAACAGAATAGACACCTTTGTATTTCCTATCTTCTTCTTAGGTCCTACAGATACTCTTTCGGGCCTTGCTTTTTTCACTTAACAGTATGTCCTGGAAATCATGCCATGCCTGTTCACAGAGATCTTCCTCATTCTTTTTTGCCACTACATAGTATTCCATGGTATGAATGTACCATAGTTTATTCAACCACTTTACCATGTATGGAGATTTGGGTCACTTCCAGTATTGTACAGCTACAAACAAAGTTACAATGAATAACCTCGTATATATGTATTAATGTGTTGTTGAAAGTATATCTTCAGGGTAGATTCCTAGAACTGGGATTGCTGGGTTGAAAGGTAAAAATGTATGTAGTTTTGTTAGGTATTGCCAAATTTATTTCCAGAAGGGTTGTATCATTTGTATAATTGGTACATAAAACCCATAAAAATTACTTTTTCCTCACACCATCACTAACAGAATGTGTTGTCAAGTTTTTAAACTTTTGCTAGTCAGTTGAGAAATGATACTTAGTGTTGTTTTAATTTGTATTTCTCTAATCATAAAAGAATTTGAGCATTTTCCCATATATCTGAAGGCCATTTTTAACGTCCAGTTTTTGTGACTTGCCCATTCATGTCTTTTCCCATTTATATATATATTTTTTAATTTTAATTTTTTTCTTTGAGACGGAATTTCTCTGTTGCCCAGGCTGGAACGTACTGGTGTGATCATGGCTCATGGCAGCCTCCAACTCCTGGGTTCAAGTGATCCTTTTGCCTTGGCTTCTTAAGTGGCTGGAATTACAGGGACATGCCACCATTCTCTGTTATCATTATTGTTTTTTTGGTAGTGATGGGAGGTGTCTCACTATTTTGCCCAGTCTGGTCTTGAATTCCTGGGCTCAAGCGATCCTCCTTCCTTGGCCTCCCAGAGTGCTGGTATTACAGGCATGTCCCACTACACCTGATTTCCTATTTTTTAAAATTGAATTTTCAGTCCTTTGTCTATGGTATCTGTACTATTAGTTAGTACATATAAAACTATTAGTCCTTTGTCTATGGTATATGTTGTAAATCGTTTCTCTCAGTTTTATCAGTTACTTTTTGACCCTCTTTGTGGTGCTTTTGTTATGTAAAATATTTATTTTCAAGTAGCAAAATTTATTAATTTTGTTTTTTACTGCCTCTGATTTTTTTTTATGTTTTATTGCTTTTTATTGCTTTGGGATTTTCAGTCGTCCTTAGAAATCTTATCCCTACCCTGAGATTAAAAATGAGTTGAGAGATCCAAGATGGCCGACTAGCAGCAGCTCAGGATTGTAGCTCCCAGTGAAAGCGCAGAGAGCGAGTGGATGCCGCAATTTCAGACGAATTTCTGTTGCCCACAAACTGGGAGATACGCAGCAGAGGAGCCACACGTGTCGCCAGCGCGACTCTTTTGGCCGGCGCAGCTGTTTTGCCGGCGCCCCGGCTTGGCGCGGCGCTTCTCAGTGCGGAATATACGGGACTGGGTGCCCTTTGAGTTGGGCCTGGCTGGTCCCATCCCCACAAGGAGAACAGCAATTGGAAGCACTGAGGACTGAGAGCTTCACAGTAAGCACAGCTGAACCCGGGAAGCCTGGCTCTGTGGGGAAGGGGCATCCGCCGAAGGAAAACTAAGAAACAGAAAAAACTTCATCACCAACAAGCCGGACGTTCACTCAGACCCAATCTGAAAATCGGCAATTACAAAGACGACAGGTGGATAAATCCACAAAAATGGGAAGAAACCAGTGCAAAAAGGCTGAGAACACCCGAAATCAGAATGCCTCTTTTCCTACAGGGGATCACAGCTCCTCATCAGCAAGAGAACAAGGCCTGATGGAGAATGAGTGCAATGAACTGACAGAATCAGGCTTCAGAAGGT
>CAUYLG010021664.1:0-25971 GCA_963573385.1 Cacajao melanocephalus | reverse complement strand
GACGATCCAGTCTGCAGGAAGATCCCAGCTTCCACAACCTTATCCCTACCTGCATCCAGCTCACCCATTGGCCACCTGTATCTCCCGCTGTAGCAGCCAGAAAACTGCAACTCCCAGCAGGCTGAGCGCCACCAGCACTTTCGCGCCTTGTCCCTTTGCTAAGAGTGAGCGCCTGCGCAGTAGAATCCACGGGCCCAGAGCTCCATCTGAGCATGTGCAGCGGGCGGGGTGTTTCCTTCGTCGGCTGGCGGGAGAGGAGTGGGGAGGACTCGTTACACGCTGAGCTCGGCTCTCCTTGTCCAGAGGGTCTGGGCACCGGGGCTGCCAACTCGGGGTGAGGAGTGAGGGCAGGAAGCCTGCTTCGGTCTCCATGGTTACGTGCCGCTCAGCGCGCTGGAGGAAGATTAAAAGGTTAGCGTTGCCACAGTAACCCTGGATTGGAGGGGGACGGGCATCAGAGACCTGAGGGGAGAAATTAGACTTAACAGCCTGGGAACTAGTGGGACAGAGAGCGTGCCGAAGGAATCAGTTTGCAGTAAGGGGAGTTAGGGTGATATTAGGAGAATTGGGGTGTTTTGAAGGAATGGGAATGTTTTGATGAATTCCTGTGTAATAAAGAGATTTGTGGGAGATCATTGAATCGATGTTACTAGGTACTTGGGATGCTCAAGGGAAATGCAGTAGGAAAATTTGGGTGTTAATCTCATTTGCTATTCTGCAGCTATTTATAGAGCTCCTGCTGTAAGCCTGGCTAATTTTTGTATTTTTAATAGTGATGACGTTTCACTGTGCTGACCAGGCTGGTCTCAAACTCTTGGCTTCAAGCGATCCACCCGCCTTGACCTCCCAAAGTGCTAGGATTACAGGGGTGAGCTACCGCACCTGGTCGAGTTGTAGTTCTTTATTCTGATATTAGACCCTTGGATACATAATTTTAAAATATTTTCTCGGATTCTGCTTTCTGTCTACTTGCTCAGTCATGTCTTTTGATGTACAAAATAGTTTTCATTTCCAACGAAGTCCAATTTATCTTATTTTTTTTTAGCAGCTTGTGCTTTTGATGTGGTATGAAACAGTTGCCAAATCCAAGGTCATGGAGATTTACCTAGATGAGAGTCCAGTTTTAGCTCTTAGATTTGGACATTTGATCCATTTTAAATTATTGTATGTGTTATATCTGTCATTGTATGTGTTACCGAATGCATGTTATTGTATGTGTAAGTATCTGTTTTAGTCAGTGTTCTCTAGAAGGACAGAACTAATAGAATATAGGTATACAAAAGGAAGTTTATTAAGGAGAATTGACTCACACGATTGCAAGGAAAAGTCCCGCGATAGGCTGTCTGCAAGTTGAGGAGCAAGGAAGCCAGTGGTGGATCAGTCCAAGTCCCAAAACCTCAAAAGTCGGGGAGCCAACAGGGCAGCCTTCAGTGTGTGGCCAAAGGCTTGAGCACCTGGCAAACCACTTGGTGTTAAGTCCAAGAGTCCAAAAGTTGCAAACTTGGAGTCTGATATTTGTGGGCTGGAGGCATCCAGCACCAGTGAAAAATGAAGGCCGGGAGACTCGGCAGGTCTGCACTTCTTTCGCGTGCTTTATTCCTACCCTGCTGGTTACTGATTAGATGGTGCCCACCCAGATTGAGGGTGGGTCTGCCTCTCCCAGCCCACTGACTGAAATGTTCATCTCCTTTGGCGGCACCCTCACAGACACACCCAGGAACAATACTTTGCATCTTTTGGTCCAATCAAGTCGACAGTATGAGAATATTAACTGTCATAATGTCCAACTCCATTCTTTGCATGTGGATATCCAGCTGTTACAGCCCCATTTGCTGAAGAGTGTTTTATCCTCATTGAATTATCATGGCATCCTTGTCAAAAATTATTTCACCATAGGTGTGTGGATTTATTTCTGCTCGCTGGCTTTCTTTCTTTCTCTTTGTTTCTTTCTTTTCTTTCTTTAAAAGTATTTGAAGATTTATAGGTTTCTTACAGCTGTTGGTTTATAATAATTTATAAACCAACTACTCATGTAGTCCTGTAAAATTAATGTCTGATCATTCCGGATGGCTTTCTGGGGGAGAAGTCAACCAGGGATATTACCTGAGGGATTGATGTGACTTGTGATAAAAGAAAAACTTCAGACGTCAACATGATGAAACCCCGTCTCTAGTAAAATACAAAAAATTAGCCAGGTGTGGTGGCGGGTGCCTGTAATCCCAGCTACTGGGAAGGCTGAGGCATGAGAATTGCTTGAACACAGGAGGCGGAGGTTGTTGTTGTGAGCTGAGATCACGCCACTGCACTGCAGCCCAGGCAACAGAGCGAGACTCCATCTCAAAATAAATAAACAGAGTTTAATTGAGCTATGAAAGATTCACGAATCAGGCAGCCTTGAGCCAGAGTAGGCTGCCACCACAGCCATGTGGTGGAAGATTTGTGGACAGAAAAAGGTAGGTGACATATAGAAAATGGAAGTGAGGTACAGAAACAGCTGGATTGATGACAGTTCAGTGTTTGCCTTATTTGAACACAATTAGACCAGTTGGCTGCATGTGATTGCCCAAAACTCAGCGATTGGCACGAGTGTAGGTTCACCTTCGGTTTACACCTCACTTGTTCGTTCACCATGTACAGAAAACCCTTCAGGCCGAACTTAAAATACGTAAGGAGGCAGCTTTAGGCTAAACTTGATTTGACACTTGTGAGCTGGACACGTGAGGCATATGGAGAGGGTCAAAGGTCACCAACCTTTAGTTTCCTCTTGCCTTCCTGAAGGGCAAAATACTGCGATTCCTGCATTTCCCTCCAACAAGAATGTACTTCATTCTCTTTCGCTGGCAAACACGTTCTTCAAGGCCCAGGTCTATGAAGAACATTTTTTTTTTAATTTATTTGTATTTGTTTGTTTATGGTCACATACATCTCTTCCTGCTCTGGACTCATCCAAACCATTTGTCACAGCAAAGCTTCTGAAGGAGGGGAGGTGGATATTCCAACCTACATCCAATCAAGCCACTCTCTATTTAAAACCTTTTGAAGGCTTCCCATACCTCCCAGGATAAACACTCACCTCATCTTCTAACTTTAAGGGCTTGCTGATCTCACTATCCAAATCTCTCCCTCTCTCACACGCTGACCCATCTACACTGGCCCATCTTCTGTTTATCTTATGGGCTGAGTTGTTTTCCACCTCAGGGCTCTGTGTGTTATTTGATGAATGAATTAATGAATTAAATCAGTTTCCCGTCACTAACCAGATAACCCACATCTAAGAATCTAAGGAAAAAACAGGCACATGGAGAAGTTTTGGATTTGGTCTACACTGAATTGCTGTTGTGTTTGACTCCCCAGAATCCCTCCCTCCCTACCTACCTCCCTTTCTTCCCTTCTTTCTTCCTTCCTTCCTTTTCTTGTTTCTCTTTCTTTCTCTTTCTTCTCTTTTTCTTTTTCTTTTCTTTCTTCTCTTTTTCTTTTTCTTCTCTTTTCTTTCTTCCATTCATTCCTTTCTCCACCAGAGTGAGATCCTGTCTGTAAAAAAATATACATATATGTTTTCCTGGAGAAGCCCCATGATAGAGCAGACTCCAGAGACTCAGCTTAGGCAAGGAAAGATCCAAATTGTCTTCATCTCAGCTCTGTCATCCTCAACGGGACGTCATTATCACACCATGTCAAAGCCATCAGCAGCAGGTCTAGGCCTGATCATGTCATGCTAGGTCTTCTTAGGAACGAGAGAACCTTTATTAGAAGCCTCCTAGGCCGGGCACGGTGGCTCACGCCGGTCATCCTGGGGGGCTGAGGTGAGCAGATTACCTGAGGTCAGGAGTTTGAGACCAGCCTGACCAACATGGTGAAACCCCAACTCTACTGAAAATACAAAAATGAGCCAGGGGTGGTGGCACACAGCTGTAATCCCAGCTACTTGGGTAGCTGAGGCATGAGAATCACTTGAACCTGGGAGGTTGGAGGTAGCAGTGAGCCGAGATCGTGCCAGTGCATTCCAGCCTGGGTGACAGAGCGAGACTATCTCAAAAAGAAAGAAAGAAAGAAATAGAAAAAAAAAAGCCTCCTAGGCTGAGCACAGTGGCTCACACCTGTAATCCCAGCACTTTGGGAGGCTGTGGCAGGAGGATCGCTTGAGTCAAGAAGTTCAAGGCCAGCCTGAGCAACATAGCAAGACCTTGTCTCTGCAAAAATATAAAAATAGAAAAAGAAGCCTCCCACCTCAACCTGAGCAGACTCGTTGGCCAGGACTGGGTCACATGCCCATTCTGTGGCCAGGACATGTGGCATGAGTCAGTCATTTGAAGGCAGAATGGACTCATGTCAAGAAGTTGCCACTGGGAGGCCCTGGTCCAGATGATGGAGGATGAAGCTTGAGTTGCCGTGGAGATGAATTCACTGTGGCTCCTCCATCCATCTAGCCCCAGGAGGCATTGTTGGTAGAAGGAATGAGGGAATGCTGGACCATCTCAACTATTCCCTGGAGCTGGGACTCCCACCCAAGCCCAGAAGCCAAGAACTCATCACGGAAACCAAAATAAGATTTATTCCAATTCTGAAGCACAATAGTCCAAATAATTCCCCTCCCCTGCTGGAGACTCTCCCAACTCCCAGTGCCCTCCCTACTCTCTCTTCAGAAGGCGAAGATGGTCCAAGTGTCCAGGTCTTGGAGAAACAGCAAAAGCACCCTTGATCCATTTCTTCTCTACCCATCTCCCGCACATTTCCTTTGTCTCCTCCCTGTTTTTTCTTCCCCTTCCTACATCCCGTCCCTTCCTCTCCTGCTCCCCCAGCTTTTCGACGTCTTCATTTCGGCCTCTTTGCTTGTCCTCTCTCTCCTCCATTTCTGGCTCCCCCTTCTATCCTTTCTCGCTGACCTCCGCTCCTTCATCTGTCTTCCGTACTTTCTCCCTTCCCCCCCTCACCCTCTGCACTCCCTAGACTGGCCAGTCCACTCTTGCCAGACACTCCCCTGTCATTGCTTCCTCACCCTCCCCCAGCTCTGCCCCTTTCCTTCCTTCTGCCCCGGCCCGACCCTGTCTACACCTCTCGTCACACACTTCCTCTCCAGAGGGAAGCCCTCAGCATCCGCCCCGGCCATCAACACCTTCCCCAGCTGTGGTTCCAGGACCTCAGAGACCACCGTCAGCTTGCCCTTGGACCCAGAGAGGCAAACTGCCATGAGGAGGTCCCTGGATGGCCCAGGAGGTGGCCAGGGGGACTGCAGCGGTCTCCTGGGCCTCAGCCCTATTATCTTTGGGATCGAAGAATGCCCCCCCACCCTCCCGTTGGAGGGTGGTGGGCAGAGGCATGAAGTGTCAGGGCTCTGGGGCTCTCCCCCAGCAATCCCGGAGCAGGTCCATGTGGAATAAGGCTGCCCCAGTGAGGAGACGCGCTGCAAAGAGGTGTCTGCAGGGCAGACGGCGGGCGGCGTGGATTGAGCAGCTGCAGCGTGTCAGGGCCCCATCCAGGAAGAAGTCCGAGGTGCCGTCTTTAAGGGCAAAACCAGCTCCGGTCCAGTGGAAACCCCGGGTCCCATGCTGCCTAGCGAAGGCCAACTCCTCAGCCACCAGGTCTGCCAGCTCGGGCCCGCAGGCTGCTCGGAATTTGGCCAGGGGTTCCCAGTCGACCTCCTCCTCTCCCGGGGGCCGGCAAAGCCTCTTTGGTTCCCTGGGGCCTTCTTCGCTTCCTTCCTGCAGGCACTCACCTGCAGCCAGGTGTTCACTCCTCGCCGCTGCCCATTCTGGGCTGCCTTCCAATACAGTCCCCACCGGGGTACCACACACCACTCCATTCCCCAGCCCGAGACACCGCCCTCCTGCGTCTCCCCACTCCATCCCTCGTCCAGCTCGGCTCTTGGGGCCCACGGACCGGGCTCCCCCTCCATCTCCATTCTCCACGCTCGTGACCCTCGTGTCCCCCAGCTGGACCACAACAACCTCCTCCAGGCCCCTTCTTCTTTTGGCCCCCACCCTCGCTCCCCTCTCTTCTGCCATCTCCGGCCCTCTCCTCTCATCTTCACACTGGGGGCCCCTTCGGTCTCCGTTCTCAGGGGCCAACTCCAGGGACTTCTCCAAAGGGATCCCCCTCAAGTTCCTGACCTCCAACCCCCTCCCTTTCTCTACGTCCAACTGTGGCCCCTTCCATTCTCCAGTTCTCAGCCCCCCCGCCCTATCATCGTGCTGCTGCGCCCCCCTCCAGGGGCTTCCTTCAAGACTCCTGGTCCTCTCATAGTCAAACTGGGTCTCCCTCTGGTTGGTGGTCTCCAGCACCCTACTCCTGCGATCCTCCAACTGGGCCACCCTCCAGGGATACCCTTCCAATCCTCTTAGCGCCTGGTCCTCCAACTGGGCCCCCCTCCAGACATAACCTTCCAGTCCCCAATCTTTCTCACCCTCCAACTGCGGCCCCCTCCAGTCTCTAACCTCTGGCCCTCTCAGGTGCCCTTTCTCCAACTGAGACCCTCTCCAGACAACCCCTTCCAGTCCCCTCGGCTTCTGATTCTCCAACTGGCCCCCTCTCCTATCTGTGATCTGCAGCGCCCTCCCCTTCTCACCTTCTAACGGAGCCCCGCCCCAGTCTCTGGTTTCCAGTCCTCTGGCCCACTCCTTGTCCATCTGGGCCCCCCTCCAAATACTTCCTTCTTTCGGAACCCCTCCCCAGTCGCCTGTCTCCAGGCCCCTCACCCTCTCGTTCTCCACCTGGGCCTCCCTCCTCGGCTCACCCTCCAGCCACAGTCCCCCGCCATCGGGGCCCTCGGGCGCCGCCTCCCCGGCCGCGTCGGCCCACTGCATGGCCACCAGGTCCCGAAGGCACTGAGCCACGCCACGCGAGGGGCTGAGACGGCGCAGCAGTCGCCGGCGATGGCCTCGCACCAGGGCGCAGGCGTCCAGGTCCCGGGCCGCCTCGAAGGCGCGGAAGCGGACCCACATGTCGCGGCGGGGCTCCCAGTGGCGCTCGAAGTAGTCGACGAAGGCGGCCGGGCCGTGGGCGTGCAGCTCGGCCAGCGCCTCGTCGTAGGCGGCGGGCGACGACGCGCCAGCCAGGCGGCACAGGCGCGACCACAGGCCCGGGTCCTCGCGGCCAGCGCCGCCCAGCTCCTGCGCCTTGCTGAAGAGCGTCTCCAGGCCCTGCGCGCGGCAGATCTGCACGCGCGCGCAGGGCAGCAGCTGGCGCACCGCAGGCAACTGTGCCGCCACCTCCGGCCCGGCGGTGAGGCAGCGCACGCGGCCTTTGACGTCTGGCGCACTCTGCAGCAGCGACGCGAGCGCGAAACGCAACAGGCTCGGCGTGCCCGGGCGCGCCACGCAACAGGCAGCCTGGCGCGCACGGCCCGCGCCGTCCACGCACAGCACGGCCAGCAGATCCAGCGCGCCCTGCAGGCCCGGCAGCCGGTCCACCAGCAGCATGCGCGGGAAGCGCCGCAGCAGCGCCCTGGTGCGCGACGTCAGGAAGAACACTGTCTCCACCACCGCCTGGTCCTCCACGAACACCAGCTTCACCTGCGGGCGGGGGCAGGGAGGTAAGGAAAGAGGTCAGAGGATGCTGGGGTCTCCCCGCCCGGCTCCTCGACCTCGGTTTCCCCTTCTACGGAAATGGGAACTCATTCGTTCTTGCCTGCCTATGCATTTATTCTTTTGAGCGGCAGGGGGCAGTGCAGGGAAATGGTTAAAGAAAAAAAGAAGACTCGCGGTGACTCACGCCTGTAATCCCAGCACTTTGGGAGACCGAGGCCGGCGGATCACAAGGAGTTTGAGACTAGCCTGGCCAATATGGTGAAACCTCCGTCTTTCTTAAAAATAAACAAATTAGGTTGCAGTGAGTCAAGATCGTACCACTGCACTCCAGCCTGGGTGACACAGCAAGACTCTGTCTCAATGCAAAACAACACAAAACAGAAATTAGTCGGGCCTGGTGGCACACGCCTGTAGTCTCAGCTAGTCAGGAGGCTGAGGCAGGTAAATCTCTTGAACTTGGGAGGCTGAATTTACAGTGAGCCAAGATCGCACCACTGCACTCCAGTCTGGTGACAGAGCAAGACTTCATCTAAAAAAAAAAAAAAAAGGTGTCAACAATCTTGCCCATAATTTGGGCACATCCTTTTTGTCTGACCCCCTCCAAAGATCCAGAGAGCAGCCCCAACTCAGGAAGTGTCAGGCACTTTTCACAAAATAATCCTTCCTTTGGAAGACTGCTGGGAAGTGCAAAGACCATTTGATTGTTGCTTGACTAGGCTTGGGATGAAACTTTTTTTTTTTTTGAAAGAAAGAAAGAGTGAAAGAAAGAAAGAAAAGAATGTAAGAGAGAAAGAAAGAGGAAGAGAAAGAGGGAGAGAGGAAACTTTTTTTTTTTGACATCGAGTTTTGCTCTTGTTGCCCAGGCTGGAGTGCAATGGCATGATCTTGGCTCACCATAACTTCCGCCTCCCAGATTCAAGCGATTCTCCTGCCTCAGCCTCCATAGTAGCTGGAATAACAGGTATGCGCCACCATGCCCGGCTAATTTTGTATTTTTAGGAGAGATGGGGTTTCTCCATGTTGGTTGGGCTGCTCTTGAACTCCCAACCTCAGGTGATCCACCTGCTTCAGCCTCCCAAAGTGCTGTGATAACAGGTGTGAGCCACCGCGTCCAGCCCTGGGATGAAAATTTAAAGCTCTTCATTTATTTATTTATTTTGAGAAAGGTCTCACCCGGTTGTCAAGGCTGGAGTGCGGCGGTGTGATCGTAGCACACTGGCAGCCTCAAGCTCCTGGGCTCAAGCAACCCTCATGCCTCAGCCTCCTAAGTAGCTGGGACTACAGATGCATGCCACTATGCCTGATTTTTTTATTTTTTGTAGAGACAGGGGCTCGTTATGTTGGCCAGGCTGGTCTTGAACTCCCGGGCTCAAGTGATCTCATTTTGGCCTCCCAAAGTGCTGGAATTACAGATGTGAGCCATTATACCGATTGTATTATTAATATTACATATTATAATATGAATTACATATTATAATGTTAATGTCACATTATCTATTACATTATACTGTTATAGTACTATTATATTATTAATACATTAATAATATCGAACTCTTTCAGTAGATTTTGTAAGTTAAAAAAAGGTGAAACTTCTGTGTAAAAGTGATGGATTGAATACCTCTCTAGTTTCCTTCTTGAACCTCAAGTACGTCTATTTTTTAAATGGCTTTTTTTTTTTTTTTTTTTTTTTTAAAGACAGAGGCAATATGACAGGGACAGAACTTTGGAAACTGGAAAGCAGCCAGACATGCTTATTCCACCGCACCCCACACCCCAAAAACCCATGAATCCTAAGCCAGCAATTGGGGGGTGCTGAGAACCAGTAGCAAAGTCCTCCAAAGGAGCTGGCAACACCATGCCAGTTTTGCGCAAGGGAAAATAAAGATTAACTGGGGGCTGTTTCAGCAGCAGCTAGATCTCCAAATCCTGTTTCCCCTCTCCGGGGACTGAATGCAGCTTGCTGACGGAATGCCTGCCAGCTCCCTGCCTCTGCCCTGGTGTGGCTCCCACAGCTGGCAGCCTGCCCTTCACCCCCAGCCAGGAGGTTGGAGGAGTTTTCTCAGGGGGATTTGACCAGTCCCAGAGGACAAATGAAAGACACTGACATCTGGCAGTCCCCAGCGTATAAAGCAGGATGCAAAACAGCGTGTACAAGCTGGGTGCAGTGGCTCACACCTGTAATCCCAGCACTTTGGGAGGCCAAAGTGAGTGGATCACTTGATTGTGATCCAAAACCTCATCTCTACTAAAAATACAAAAATTAGCCAGGTGTGGTGGTGCACACCTGTAATCCCGATTACTCAGGAGGCTGAGGCAGGAGAATCACTTGAGCCCAGGAGGCGGAGGTTGTAGTGAGCCAACAGCGTGCTACTGTACTCCAGCCTGGGTGACAGGAGTGAAACCCTGTCTCAAAAAAACAAAACAAAACAGTGTGTACAACAGGCTGCCTTGCTGGGCGGGGGGGAGGGGTGGGGAAGACAGAAAGAAGAAATAAAGTTAAAAATACAGACATGCAAATTGGCCTGTGTATGTGCAGAGCGGTGCTGTCCAATCCAGAAGCCACCGGCCACATTAGGTTGTTTACCTTTCAATAAATTACATGAAAATTTCATTCCTCAGTCACACTGGCCTCATTAAGCATTCCATAGCCATGTGTGAGCAGTGGCCTCTGTATTGGCGAGTACAGGTAAGAACCACTTTCTGGCTTGCTTTTTGTCTTGTTTTTTGAGACAAGAGTCTCGCTCTGTTACCTAGGCCAGAGTGCAGTGGCGTAATTTCAGCTCACTGCAACCTCTACCTCCCGGGTTCAAGTGATTCTTGTGCCTCAGCCTCCCAAGTAGCTGAGATTAAAGGCACCCACCACTATGCCTGGCTAATTTTCAAGTTTCAGTAGAGACCAGGTTTCTCTAGGTTGGCCAAGCTGGTCTTGAACTCCTGACACCAGGTGATCCACCTGCCTCAGAGTCCCAAAGTGCTGGGATTACAGGCGCAAGTCACCATGCCCAGCCTGGATAAGGACCATTTCTATCATTGTAGAAAGTTCCACTGGGCAGTGCTGGTCCATAGGATAGAAAGCCAGGTATGATTTATAAGCCACTGATAACTCTGGGGACGGGGCAGAGGGGACCTGGGGGACAGGAGGTGACAAGACTTTTCGCCACATACCCTTTTTAGAACCAGGTGAATACACGATATATTCAAAAAGTAAATATTTAAATGTTGCTTCACTCTCTGTCTCTCCTAGAACTTCTTCCTTTTTTTTTTTTCTTTTTTTTGAGACAGAGTCTCGCTCTGTTACCCAAGCTGCAGTGCAGTGGTGCGGTCTCGGCTCACTACAACCTCCGCCTCCGGGGTTCAAGCGGTTCTTCGGCCTCAGCTTCCTGAGTAGCTGGGACTACAGGCACACACCACCATGCCTGGCTAATTTTTCTATTTTTAGTAGAGAAGGGGTTTACCATATTGGCCAGGCTGGTCTCGAACTCCTGACCTTGTGATCTGCCCGCCTCCGCCTCCCAAAGTGCTGGGATTACAGGCATGAGCCACCACGCCCGGCCTTCCTCCTTTCTTTTAGTGGTATTAAGGCAGGCCAAAACACAGACCCAGGAGCCAACCTTGGTTGAGCCTAGATTCCAAGACAGTCTTCAAAATGAAAAGTCAATCCCTTTCCAGGGAAGGCTCTAATTTATGAATGAGCTGCTTCAAATAGGAGCAATCCTACAGAGGGCGGTTCCAGGGACGAACAGCTGAGGCTTATTTATGTAATGGTGGGCAGTGGGTGAGAGTTACTAGGTCAGCAAGGACCAGCAGAGTAGGAAGTGCATGTGTGCGTGTCCCCACGATGAAGACCATGGGTCTGGATCCAGGCTGTGTGGGTCCGAAGCCCAGCTCTGTCACTAAATAGCTGTGTGACTTTGAGCCAGTTACTTGACTTCTCTTTGCTTTGGTTTTCTTGTCTGTAAAATGGTGATGAGAATGGTGGTCTGTTTCCTCATTGGGCTCTGGTGAGACTGAAATGAGTTATAGTATGGAAAGCACTTAGGGTAGTGACTGGCATATAGTAAGTGTTTGATAAACATTAGCTAAAATTATTGTTGACATTATGTCGGGACAGAGGACTGAGTTTGGGCTGGTAGCTTGAATCAGGGTTTCTTCTTTTTGTTTTTTTTTTGTTGTTGTTGAGACGGAGTCTTACTCTGTTGCCAGGCTGGAGTACAGTGGCACGATCTCAGCTCAATGCGACCTCTACCTCCCAGGTTCAAGTGATTCTCCTGCCTCAGCCTCCTGAATGGCTGGGACTACAGGGGCGTGCCACCATGCCCAGCACTTTTTTTTTTTTTTTGATATTTTAATAGAGACAGGGTTGCATCATGTTGGCCAGGATGGTCTCGATCTCCTGACCGCATCATCCCCCCGCCTCTGCCTCCCAAAGTGCTGGGATTACAGGCATGAGCCACCGTGCCCGGCCTCTCCTTTATAATACTCATTGCTCCGTCACATTACAGGACATGGCGCTTTCCCTTCTTCTAATTCTCCATCTGGGTGGTGGGTTCAGGTGTGTTCTCCCCTTGTGAACATTCATCAAACTAAATACTTATTATTTGTGCATTTTCTATTTGTGTAGTTCAATTTTTAAATAAAAATATAAATAGGCCAGGCGTGGTAGCTCATACCTGTAACCCCAGCACTTTGGGAGGCCGAAGCAGGAGGACTGCTTGAGTCCAGGAGTTCAAGACTAGCCTGGGCAACATAGGGAGACCCTCCCCCAACATCTCTGCAAAAACTAAAAAACTGGCTGGGTGTGATGGTACACGCCTGTCGTCCCAGCTACTTGGGAGAATGAGGTGGCAGGACTGATTGAGCCTGGGACGTTGAGGGTGCAGTGAGCCGTGACTGCACCACTGCACTCAGCCTGGGTGACACTGAGGTCTCAAAAAAAAAAAACAAACAAAAGAGAATGAAAAAAAAAACGTACATAGAGCTTGGCATCACTGCGGCTCCTCTCCTTGCTAGCACTCAGTCCCTAGTGATATGAGATCACATTTGCATGTGTATGGCGGTTGTTGGCTTCTCCCGCTAGAACTGCAAGGTGGTTCTAGCAGTTACCTCTGCAAGGTAGCCAACAGCCATAAGTAACTATTTAAATTTCAATTAATTAAAATAAATTCAGTTCCTCAGTGTACTGGCCACATTTCAAGGGCTCAAGAGCCACATGTGGCTGGGAGCTACCATCCTGAGCAGTGCAGAAACAGAGAACGTTTCCTTCAAGGAAGAAAGTTCTGTTGGATAGGGCTAGAGCGCTGCTGACAGAGACCACGTGTGTTTGGTTTGCTGCTGCATCCCCAGTGCCTCGGTAATTACTCATTGAATGAATGAACAGATGAATGAAGGAAAGGAGTGAAGGGATGGGAGGGCGGATGAAGGAATGAATGAACCACGAGTCTTCAGCGAGGCTCTCCCCTCCCCCACCCCGTCCTGCCTCTCCCGAGACCCCACCTTGGCCTCGGGGTCGGTGCGGAAGAGGCCCTCGAGCACGTGCAGGGCGTCCAAGACCCCGTGGTCGCGGCCTTTGCAGTACGAGAGCAGGCGGCGCACGTCGGCTGGGGCCACGAACTGCTTGGAGATTTTGTTGGTGGTGCGCACCGGCAGGCAGGCGTTGGCCAGCAGGTGGCCCGGGCGGAAGTAGTAGGCGAACTCCAGCGGGCAGGCCGGGTGCGAGTGGGTCAGCTGGCACTCCGTCACCACGAGGCGGTCCCGCAGCGGGCTCAGCTTGACGATGATGAAGGCGGGGCAGCCGGGCTGGGGGGGCCTGTGGGAGAAAGGACCGCCACCGTGGTCACGTCACTCTGCTGCCCTCTCTTTCCTTTCCACTCTCCTTTTTTTTTTTTAAACTAAGAATTTGATTTTCAGGCATAAAGGAGTAGAGAGCCTTAAGAAAATGCCAGCTGTGTGACCTTGGGCAAGTAAATTCAAGTCTCTGTGCCTCAGTTTCCTCATAGGTTAAAAGGGAGGTCCCACTCATCATACCTTTCTCATAGAATTGTTATGTGCATGAAAAGAGTTAGTACAGGTAAAGCCTGGCCTCTGGAGGTGGTTCAGTAAATATGTGGTGACTCAATGACTGAATCCCATGATGTAATCTACAAATCCTGGCACACCTACTCTGGGATATGGTCTTCATTCCATCGAAACCATCCAGCACCAAGTCCTACCTGTCCACTTTTTTTCCATTTCCACAACCTATCGTAAGTTCTTTCCTCTTTTCATAAAACATTCCTCTCCCTTTTCACCTAGCCATCTCCTACTCATCCTTCAGGTCTCATAGCCAGCATCACCTCCTCCGGGAAGTCTTCCCTGACCATATCCAGGTTAGGGCAGGGTCCACCACATGTAGGGATCTGTATTTATTTCCATCTGTAATGCACACTCCCCACAGATAGCCGAGCATCTAAAACAAACAGCTTGCACATTGCAGGAGCTCCCAAAAACCTCTTGGATGAAGGGACAGATAGGCTGGTGCCCAGAACCAACACATCTTTAGGGTATCCATGACACATTCGACCCTCACATGGAGGATTGAATGATTGAAATAAAGATGAGGGGAGGAGAGAGAAAGAGAAAGTGAGAAAAAAAGGCAGGAGGGTAGTAATTAAAGGCATGGGCTTAGTAACCAGAATGAGGGTCCAGATCCTGGTTTTCCTGCTTAGCGGCTGTGTTATCCTGGGAACAATCGTTAAGGATTCTGTGCCTCAGTTTTCTTACCTGGAAAGTGGGGCTAATAGTAATACTAGTCTCTCAGGCTTGTCAAGAGGGCTAAATAAGAGGATTAAATTGTGTAAAGTAGTTAGAAAAGGGGCTAGTGCATAGTAAACAATGCGGAAATAGTAGCTGTTATTTTCTTTTTTTTCCTTTTTTTTTTTTTTTTGAGATGGAGTCTTCCTCTGTTGCCCAGGCTGGAGTGCAACTGCAACCTCCGCCTCCCGGGTTCAAGCGATTCTGCCTCAGCCTCCTGAGTAGCTGGGATTACAGGTGCACACCACCACACCCGGCTCATTGTTGTATTTTTAGTAAGGACGGGGTTTCACCATGTTGGCTAGGCTGGTCTCGAACTTCTGACCTCGTGATCCGCCTGCCTTGGCCTCCCAAAGTGCTGGAATTACAGGTGTGAGCCACCACGCCCGGCCAGTTTTCAAAACTTTTTTTCAAGGACCCGTTGCTTTGCTTTGTTTTGCCTTCCACTTACCCATTTTTTTTTTTTTTTTTTTTTTGACACAGAGTCTCACTCTGTCACCCAGGCTGGAGTGCAGTGGCACAATCTCAGCTCACTGCAACCTCCACCTCCTGGGTTCAAGTGATTCTCCTGTGTCAGCCTCCCGAGTAGCTGGGACTACAGGCACCTGCCACATGCCTGGCTAATTTTTGTATTTTTAGTAGAGACGGGGTTTCACAAAGTTGGCCAGGCTGGTCTCAAACTCCTGACCTCAAGTGATGCGACCGCCTCGGCTTCTCAAAGTGCTGGGATTACAGGTGTGAGCCACCACGTCCAGCTACCCATTTATTCTTGATCTTTCAGGTTTTCAAGATCTTTGTGTTCTCAGAGGCTGGTGTGTATTGAGAAAGGCTGTGCGGTCCTGTTCCAGGGAGGGAAGTGCTGAAAGACAGGACGGGGGAGGAACTGGAGCGGGAGAGCTGAGACTGCAGGAGTGGCTTGGAGAGTGTCACTGTACAACCTCTGGAAAGGGGGAAGGAGTGGCCAGGAAGAAAGCTCGTGTCTGTGTCCCCTGCGCCCTAAGTCCCAGCCTCCTCCTTAGCATCCCTTCTCTCTCTCCCCAGATCGTCTCCCACATGGCCCCAGAGGGATCTGACCCTATTCACAGCCTTCTAGGGCTCCTCAGCACCCCGCAGATAAAGCCCCGACCCCTGGACTCAGCCCTGCCAGGTCCAAGCCTGGACACCACTCCAGCCTCGTTTCCTGCCTCTCCTTACACACTAATTTCTTCAGCCTGACCTGGGCTCCTGGGCTGTCCCTGGGCTGTGACACTGGAGAAGCTCTGCTTTGAGCATCTGGGGAGAGTGGGGGATCCAGATATGATGGGTCCAAGACAGCATTCCTCAACCAGCTCATCAACCACCGGCTCCCCCACTCCCCATCCAGAGACCATCTCATCATCTACCCAGTCCCAGGGGTATACCCAGGGCATTGTCCTTGCCCCTCCACAGCCCTGTCTCTCCTCCTCCTTGCCTGTCTCTGATATTTGTAGAACACTTGCGGCAGTATCTGCACAAGGTACCTAGTACCTTGTGTGTGCGTGTTAGGTCAAATACTATACATACACAAACAGAGCAACAGAATTCTTCAAGGTTCTGCTTACTAGTTACCTCTTCCAGGAAGCCTTCCAGAACCACCCAACATGCTCTCAGGTGGAGCCGACCACTCCCTTTGTATCCTCCTCTCATCTCCCCCCTCAATCTCACTCCGACTATGGGCCACTATCTGCCTTTTTTTTTTTTTTTTTTTTTTTTTTGGTATTTGTCTCCCCCATTAAGTTCTGAGCTATTCAAGGGCTGAGATCCGCTCTGGCTTCCCAGTGAAGAGCATGCACATAGCAGATGCTCAATAAGTATTTGCCACATTGAATTGGGTTCTGTTCACGGGTTTCAGGTGAGGCCTGAGCTTCCTGCCAGCTCTAATGTTCTAGGTTTGTGGGTGACGTGTGTGTCTGATGCTGTTCCACTTTCAGATCTCCGAGTCTCTGTTTCTAGAACAAGCTGTGAGAAGAAAAGTTGCTAGAACAGTCACCTTACAGTACATGTTTAAATAACTACGGGGGAAAGGAGCTGTTAGAGCATGCTTACTCTGTGCTGGATGCCATTCTGAATTATTTACCTATGAGATAGATACTATTATGTCCCCCATTTTCCGCAGGAGGAAACTGAGGCCACAGAAGGGTAGGGTCACTCACTCAGCAGCATCCACAGTGCAGTGACCCAGAGTCCATGCTCTTGAATCCTGTAACACCTCTCACTTAACCAGCCACCCCATGTTCCAGGCACCAGGGGTAAGCGTCTTTCTCCTGCATGATCTCACCGGCATCCTCCCAATGGCTCTGTGAAGCGGGTATCATGATAACCCCATTTCAGAGACGAGAAAACTGAGGGTTGGCGACGTGAAGTCCATTGCCCAAAGACACCCATCCAGGAAGCAGTGGAGCTTGTCTCAGGCAGCCTGAAGGCAGAGCCTGTGTTCTTAAGCGCTCCGCTCTCATCTACAGCTCCCCAACCCAGAGTCTCAAACTCAACACGCCTGCTGGGGCCAGGCAGGCAAAACAAGGAAATGACAGTGCCAGGCATGAGGCAGCAGAGAGTGGCAGGGTCTGGGGCAAACCTGGGCAGCAAAGCCCTATCCAAGAGGGGTGCCTGTCTCCCACTGGAAACACGGGCTCCCCTCTTCCGGTGTTCCAGTGGAAGCTAGAAACCTAACGTTGTGTGGGGAACAATCCCTGTTTAAAACTGGAGTCAGGCCGGGTGCGGTGAGGTGGCTCACGCCTGTAATCTCAGCACTTTGGGAGGCCAGAGCAGACGGATCATGAGGTCAGGAGTTCAAGACCAGCCTGGCCAACATGGTGAAACCCCGTCTCTTCTAAAAATACAAGAATTAACCAGGCATGGTGGTGCACGCCTGTAATCCCAGCTACTTGGGAGGCTGAGGCAGGAGAATCACTTGAACCCATGGGGCAGAGATTGCGGTGAGCCGAGATCATGCCATGCACTCCAGCGTGGACAACAGATTGAGGCTCATGGGCTGACCTGGGCTCATGGGCTGTCCCTGGGCTGTGACACTAGAGAGACCCTGCTTTGAGCTGGGGAGAGTTTATTTTATCTGTCTCAAATAAAATAAAATAAAATTGGGATCAATTTGGCTGGGCGCAGTGGCTCACGCCTGTAATCCCAGCACTTTGGGAGGCAAGGCGGGGGGATCACCTGAGGTCAAGAGTTCGAGACCAGCCTGGCCAACATGGTGAAACCCTGTCTCCACAAAAATACAAAAATTAGCTGGGCATGATGGCGGGTGCCTGTAGTCTTAGCTACTTGGGAGGCTGAGGCAGGAGAATCGCTTGAACCTGGGAGTGGGAGTTGCAGTGAGCCCAGATGCCACCATTGCACTCCAGCCTGGGTGACAGAGTGAGACTTCCTCTAAAAAAAAAAAAAAAAAAAAAACCGTAAGTCAGGGCCTAGGCCATTTCTTGGTAATGAGTGCCTCTGTCTCTCCAGCTTCTCTTCTCACTCTCTGTCAGTACACGTCCCTCCTTGACTCCCGCCTCTTTGCAAGGTGCATCTGGCTGTCTCAGTCCACTTTTCTCCCTCTGCATCTCTGGGTGGAGTGTTCTCTGTCAATCTCCCACCGGCCCCCGCCCTCCTCCCTTGCCCCTGCCCCCAGCAGGATGGAGGCTCAGGTTCACGCACCCCACGGCGGGCCGGCTGGGCGCACGCACGTCCTTGCACACGAGCCGCACGTAGCTGTACTTGAGCACGTCGATGAGCGTGTAGAGCGGGGGCGCGCTGGCCCAGCGGCAGCGTGCCAGGTGCATGGAGCTCTTCACAAAGAAGAGGGCCAGCCGCTGCTGGCACCACGCGTCGAAGAAGCGGCTGAACTCGGCCCACGAGAAGAAAGCCCGCTCCCGCAGCTCCTGCTCCTCCTGCCCCGCTGCCGTGCCGGGTGGGGGCTCCGGCCGCTCCATCCTGGGGGCCTGCGTGGAGAACAGGTGGCTATCAGATCCATCCCCACCCAGGGTATCTTATCTACTCCATCCTTGGCCTGTCCTGTGGGTGCTGGTGCCTCTATCAAGGTGGGTAGTGCGGGGGTCGGACATGCCCGTTTTTCTCTTCAAATATATAAATATAAACCTCCAACGTTTCTTTGGCCTCCTCCCACCGCTTTATCCCTGGTTCACTTGGAGCCTGTCATCTTGATTCCTAATTCCACTTCCTCTCCTCGTTCACAGATGTGACCCTTAGGAACAGTTGAAATCCCTTCTCCCAAAATACGACCCTTAAGCTCAGCTGTGGACACCCCCTCAAATGTGTTCTCAAACTCCAGCTAAAACCTCCTCCCCTTCCAGCCAGGTCTCTCGCCCAAGGGTAACCTCTAGTGCTCGTATTCGTCTGGAAGTCCCCCTTCCATGTGTCAACAGTTGGCTGTGACCCCTCCAAAGACGCTCCATCTCCAGATGTGCTCCCACATCCAGGCCACGGACCCGGGACCCAGTCACATGCTTCATGCACCTGTGGCTCCGCACTCCCCAGATGTGTCTCCGGTGTGCAGCTGTTGCCCCTCCCCCGGATATGACCCTGTGGCTCGCCACAAGCAGCTGTGGCTAGGGCTTCCCTGAGGGGCTCCCATCTCCAGATAAGCTCGCCACATGCAGTGATCGATGCGTCGCCTACAGGTGTGTGTCCCACTTGTGGCTAGTTCTCCTCGGAAGTGTCACCAATATTCACCCGTGGTCCCCTCCTCCTCAGCTGCGGCCCCCAGTCCAGCTGTGGGCCCCTCCTCCCAGCTACACCCACCATTCTCCGCAATATGCATCTTCGTTCTAGACAAGGCCCCTCATCCTCAGATGGGCTCCTTCACCCCAGATGCTCCCCCCACGTCCAGCTGCGCGTCTCCCCTCAAGCGGCCCCATCCAGCCCGCTCCCGCGGCTCCTACTCCCCGTCCCGCCCGCTGCGGCCCCTTCCAGCCCCGCCGCCCACCTAGCTGTGCCTCTCCCCTCCCCAAGATGTGCACCCTTCCCGCCCCTCCCCACTCACCTACCCGCCCCGGAGCGGCGTCCACCTCCCACAATGCCCCGCGCCCAGGCCTGGCCCAGCCCTTGCTCCCGGGATGCCCTGCGCGGCCTCCCGCCTCTCTTCCCGCCGTGCCTCGCGCTGGCACTTCCACCGATCCTTCCTTTTTCCCCTCCAGTCACTCCTCGGATCCTTAGCCACACCCGCTCATCCAGGGCGAGGGAAAGCTCGGGGCATTTTCCCAGTGTACTCTGCGGGAAGGCTCGCCTCACTTCACTCCTTTTCCCGCCCTCTTCCCATTCGGGAGACTACGACTCCCAGGCTACAGCGGCGGCGCAGACGGTGACCAGGTTCCGCCCCTCGGCTCTGCCCCGCCCCCGCCCGCCCGACGTCTGCGCGCGAATGCGGTGGCGCGAATTTGGTTGACACTGCAGAGGCGCGCCCGGCGGATCTGAGTGTGTTGTCCGGGCAGCGGCGCGTGGGACCAGCGCGAGGCAAGTGGGACCGTCCGCGAGCGGATGGGGGACGGAGGGCGGCGGGCGCGCGGAATGCTTGGGCCCATGCTTCGCCATGTCGGGGTGTCCGCAGAAGAGCGGACGTGAAGACACTTAGGCGGCCGAGAGCGCGGTGGAGAGGGAAAAGCGCGGGCTGCGGGCCGCCGGAGGGTGCAGAGCGGCATGCCCCAGAGGGAGAGGGGCCAAGTAGAGGGTAGACGAGAGACAGAGACAGTTGGACAGGGCCTCTGAGAAGAAACCTTCAGGGAGGAGGCCACCTGGAAGGGGGAGGGGGCAAAGGGAGCTGAGGGGCGGGGCCTGGGAAAGACTGTTTGTGGGCGGGGCTAGCTGTGAAAGCTGAAGCACCTAGGCGGCGGGGCCCTCTGGAAGGGGGAGGGGCTGAAGGGAGCTGAGGGGCGGGGCTGGGGAACGATTGCGTGTGGGCGGAGCCCCCTGGGAGGGAGAGGCGCCGAGGGGCGGGGCTGACTAGGAACCGGAAGCACGGGGAGGCGGAGCCGCCTGTCAGGGTGGAGCTAGAGGAAGGTAAATCGCCGGCAGCATCACCTGGAAGGAATGGGCCCTATTGGAGTGAGGTGGTGTTAGGCAGGGAGAGGTCACTGGTAAGGTCCAAGTCTAGGTAAAGCCCTCATAAAGGGTGGAGAATCATCTGAATGGCTTTATCTATGCTTGATAAAGGGGTGGAGTTTGCGTGTTGTTTTTACTTTTTATTTCGAAATACAGATTCAAGGAAGTTGTGACAGTAAGTATATCCATCTTCCCCTCATGGTGACGTCTAATGTAGTCCAGTTTCGAAACCAGGAAATTGACATCATTACGCTTCTGTTGACTACAGACCTTGTTCAGTTTTCACCAGTTTTTGTGTGTGTGTTTTGTTGTGTGTCCGTGTGCCCACGCAGTTTGATCCCCTGTATAGATTTGTGTAACCTCCATCTTAATTGTGATATGGAACAGTTGCCCCTCTCCACATAGGAACTCCTCCCCAGGCCCCTGGCAACCACTAATGTGTTCACCATATCTAGTTTTGTCATGTGGAGATTGTTACATAAATGGAATCGTATTATTAGGATGTTACATTTTTCCACTCTGCACAACGCCCTGGAGATCCACCCAAGTTGTTGCTTGTGTCAGTGTTTATCACTGAGTGTTGTTTCATCCTCACTTGATATTTTTTGTCATTTATTTTTTTATTTTGGTAACCATTTTACTGAGATATTCATAAACCATACAATTTGCCCATTTAAAGCGTACAAGTCAGTGGTTTCTGAGTTGTGCAGATAAAAATATTAGTTTTTTTTTTTTTTTTTTTAGATGGAGTCACTTTCATCCAGGCTGGAGTGCAGTGGCAGGATCTCAGCTCACTGCAACCTCTGCCTCCCAGGTTCAAGCGATTCTCCTGCCTCAGCCTCCCAAGTAGCTGGGATTATAGGCACCCACCACCACACTCAGCTAATTTTTTTTTTCTTTGTATTTTTGTAGAGATGGGAGTTTCACTATGTTGTTCAGGCTGGTCTTGAACTCCTGAGCTCGTGATCCACCCACCTTGGCCTCCCAAAGTGTTGGGATTACAGGCGTGAGCCACGGCGCCCGGCAGGATATTTTTGCCACCCCCAAAAGAAACTCCCATACCTTTTATCCATCATTCATTCAATTTTAATCTTGCACCATATTCCACCATATGATTGCACCAGTAATTAGGGAACCAGTTCCTTAAGGGTAGACATTCCACCAGCTTCCAATCTTTTCTCATTACAATTAGTGCTGCAGCAGGTAAGCCTGTGCCTCACTTGGTCCACCTGTGAGGGTCTCTGTGGGCAAAATACACAGAAGTGAGGTTGCCATTCTGCTAGAGATGGTCCTCCAGAGTCACCGACCAGTTTGTTCCCTCCAACTCAGCAGTCCTCAGAATTGAGAAGCCAGCCTTGAGTACCATGGTAAGGAGGAAGGAACATGGGCTTTGGAGGCAGCCACACTGGGGTTTGAAGCCTTGTGTGAACCCCAGCTCGGTCCCTCTGTCCTCAGTACCTTCATCTAGAAAGTGGGGACAATCACACCAGTCTTGACAGGCTGACCTGAGAGTTAATTGAGGATATTAGAGAATGTGAGCAGCCTGTCAGGCATGAAGTTGGCTTCCCAGTAAACGCTTATTTCTTCCTCTTTCCCTTGCAACTCACTCTAGTGGTTAAGAGGTGAGCTGTGGAGCAGGCAGACCTGGGGTGGAACGTACTGGAGACGCAAGTTAAGTTCCTCTAAAAAACCCCTCTGTACCTTAGTTTCCTTATCTGTAACAGAGTTGTTGTGGAGAGTCAGTCTAATTGAGAATGTCAAGTACCTAGCCAGGTGAGCACTCCGCAGCAATCATAATAGTTTCCTCCTTTGCCCTGAGGATTTTTTGGTGGCTAAGTTTCTAACCCGCTTTCTTTGTGAACTGTTTGGTTGAAGTGCGGCTTAATTCCTGCTCCCCAACTGGCCCTGAGAAACCCTGTTTGGAAATTACAGAGTTTTCTGATTCCAAGATTGAGTTTGAGTTTCTGGTGCCAACATGTGGCTGGGCTGTAGCGAGGAGTGCAGACTCAGAGGTGTGTGGTGCAGGACAGAGAGTACTGATTCCAGAAGACTAAACAGAACTCCATGGGTTGAAGACGATTCCTGTTCAGAGGAAGGGAAGGTCGAAGGAAACCATTCCTGTTGCCCAGGCTGGTCTCAAATTCCAGCAGTGTATCTAGAGGTCCTGTTGGTACTTTTAAAAACAATATATTTTTAATATTCATAATGGAAATATGTAAATATTGTAATATATAATCATGTATAATTTCCTTCCATTATATACATTAACGATATAGAAAATTTATAATTTTAAGTAAAATTTATAGAATTATAAAATTATAAAATTTATAATTTTCTATATCTTTAATATTTATAATGGAAGGAAAGGCTCAGTTCCAATTACAAGTTTGCAAAAATAAAGTCATAATTTCTTTCCTGTCAAATTTCATAAACCACTTGAATTCTACTCTTGGACTCCTGGTGGGTGGCAGGAATGTTCTGTGGACCCCAGATTAAGAACCCTTTCTTTTTTTTTTTTTTTTTTTTTTTTCTTAGACAGAGTCTCTGTTGCCCAGGCTGGAGTACAGTGGCATGATCTCACTATAACCTCCGCCTCCCAGGTTCAAGTGATTCTCCTGCCTCAGCCTCCTGATTAGCTTGGATTACAGGTGCCCACAACCATACCCGGCTAATTGTTGTATTTTTACTAGAGACAGGGTTTTGCCATGTTAGCCAGACTGGTCTCGAACTCCTGACCTAGGGGGATCCACCCGCCTCGGCCTCCCAAAGTGCCGGGATGACAGGACTGAACCACTGTGCCCAGCCTGTGATCTCTTTTTTTTTTTTACACAGTACAGTAGCACACACTCAGTGATGTTCTACCCTTTGTTTCAATTAACAGCATACCTTAGAAATTGCCCAATAGCTGGTTTATGTAGACCAGCGGGTACAATTTTATAAGCTTCCACCTTAAAACAACTTTTCACTAACCTTTAAACTTAATTCCAAAAAAACACCCCTTTTAGATCTTCAGTATATCCTTCGTATTAGATGAAAAACAGTCTTCTTATGGCAAAGGAGGTCTCTTTATCTCTGATTCGGAACTTTTATTCTTCACCAATAAATCTCACTAGCGAATCATTTTGGTTCGTAAAAACAGGAGTTTCTTCTTGAAGGGCAAGTTCATGTTTCTGATTTTTTTTTCTTTTTCTTTCTGAAAGAAAGGCTTTTATGTGTTTGGATCTCTGCACAACCAATCACCTCAACAAGTATTTGGATTTCTGTTCCAGGAGCAGCTGACAGACGAAGGAAAGAGCTGGACGAGAAGGGAGAATTCTGAGCCAACATGCAGCGAAGTATCATGTGAGGACCCTCCTTTGCCCCGGAGCCTTTTATTCTCCAAGTCTTTTGTTTCTTTCTCTAAATCTGTACTTTAAAAAAGCAAAACAAGGCCGGGCATGGTGGCTTACACCTGTAATCCCAGCACTTTGAGAGGCTGAGGTGGGCGGATCACAATGTCAGGAGTTCGAGACCAGCCTGACCAACATGGAGAAACCCCGTCTCTACTAAAAATACAAAAATTAGCCGGGTTTGGTGGCGCATGCCAGTAATCCCAGCTACTCGGGAGGCTGAGGCAGGAGAATCGCTTGAACCCAGAGGTGGAAGTTGCAGTGAGCTGAGATTGCGCCATTGCACTCCAGCCTGGGCAACCAAGAGTCAAACTCCATCTCAAAAAAAAAAAGAAAACAAAAACACCCTAAGTTAGATTCTGAGTTGGAATTTCCAGGAGTCGAGTAGTATGGAAAATGAGGTGTGGGATATGGAAGAAGTGTATTGAGCAACACTTCTTAGTTGCAAGGAACGGAAACCCTAACCCAGTGGCAGTGTCTGGAGGCATTTTTGGTTGTTACACCCTAGGGGTGCGGGGCTTCCATTGGCATCTAGTGGCTGACAGCCAGGCATGCTACGAAACATCCTTCAGTTCCCAGGACAGCCCCCCACAACACAGAATCATCAGGCCCAGAATGTCAGCAGTGTCTAGGTTAAGAAACCTTGTGTGAATACAGTCTGGCTTCGGTAAGAAAAGAAAGGGCGTGACTTGGCTTATGTCGCTGAAACCTGCTGGAGTAAACGGTGTCGGGCTTGGTTGGATCCGGTTGCCAAAACTTTGTGCCTGGGAATCTGTCTCCCTCCCTTGTTCAGCTCTGCTGTCCTTGAGGTTGTCCTCACGCTCTGCCAGGCTCTCCCCTGGTGAGTGGTCCCAGTGGAAAGAGGGTGTTAAGAGGCCCGTTTCACTGGCCTAGCTTGGGCTACATACCTATCCCTGAACCAGCCACAGGGATGCAGCCTGGGTTATGTGTCCACCCCTGGTCACGAGCGAAGGGGCCAGCCCACTCAAATCAGACATACTGAGAGAAGGTAGGGCAAGAAGCGTCCCAAGAGGAAAATGGAGGGGCTGTTAGTAGGAGGGGAAAATGGATGGTAGAGAGACTCAGACCTGGGCATCCCTCCCAGAAACCTGGGAGGCACTGGCTTACACAAATCCCGGGTTCCATTTTTCTCCTCTGCTGAGGAATCGGGATTGTCTCTCCAGGGCTGATAGTGCCTTTGCTGGCTTTCTGTCCCCTTGCTTTTGCGTTATTTTCCTTTTCTTTTTGAAGATCAAATAAACTTCTTATCCTGGAATGATTGTAGAGGTACAGAAAGGTTGTAAAGACAGTAGAGAGAGGTCCTGTCTACCCTCACCCAGTTCCCACTGTCAGCATTGTACATTACTACAATCTATTGCTCGCAACTGAGGAACCAACGGCAGTACGTTACTGTTAATGGAACTCTGTACTTTATTATTCAGATTCACCAGATTTTAAAAAAAATGTCCTTTACTATTCCAGAGTTCAATTCAGGGTACCATGCTGCATTTAATTGTCCCATCGCAGTCTCCTCTGGGTGACAGTTTCTCAGACTTTCCTTGTTTTTTATGACCCTCATCAATCTTGGGGAATACTGAACAGGCATCCCATAGAATAGTCCCCGGTGTTGGCATGTGCAGTGTTATTCTCATAATTACGCTAAGGTTATGGGCTTTTGGAAAGATACCACTGAAAGATACTGGCTTGTGTCAGGGGCCCATAAGGTCCTTGTGCATCACTGGTGAAGCTAACCTTCGCTTGGTTAGGGAAGTGCTGGCCAGACCTCTCCATTATAAAGTTCCTATTTTTCTTCTCAGCGCTCTGTTCCTAGGAAGCCCCTATCCAGGTGATCTCCAGTTAGTGGGAAGGTGCCTTGCTTTATTTATTTATTTATTTATTTATTTATTTATTTATTTATTTAGAGACAGTCTCCAACTGTCACCCAGGTTGGAGTGCAGTGGGATGATCTCCGCTCATTATAACCGCTGCCTCCCGGGTTCAAGCAATTCTCCTGCCTCAGCCTCCTCAGTCGCTGGGATTACAGGCACAGACCATCAAACCCGGCTAATTTTTGTGTTTTTAGTAGAGATGGGGTTTTACCATGTTGGCCAGGCTGGTCTCAAACTTCTGACCTCGTGAATCCGCCCGCCTCAGCCTCCCAAGTGCTGGGATTACAGGTGTGAGCCACCGTGGCTGGC
>CAUYLG010021663.1:0-53892 GCA_963573385.1 Cacajao melanocephalus | reverse complement strand
TCCAAAAGTTTCAACACAGGGAATGTTAGGAAGGGGATAGGCAGGATTTTGGCAAAGAGACTGACTTTCTTGGACAGAGTGGGCAGTGGAGCCATGGCTGAGGGAGGAACATTAAGCAGGGACTTAAGAAAAATGGCTGGAAACGAAAACCAGACACCACATGTTCTCACTTATAAGTGGGAGCTGAACAAAGAGCACATGGACACAGGGAGGGGCACAATACACCTTGGGCCCCATTAGGGGGGCTGGTAAGGGAGAGCTTTAGGAAAAAGAGCTAATGCATGCTGGGCTTAATACCTAGGTGATGGGTTGATAGGTGCAGCAAACCACCATGGCACATGTTTACCTGTGTACCAAACCAGCACATCCTGCACATATACCCTGGAACTTAAAAAAATAATAAGATAATTATGTTAAAGAAATATGGAACATCCAGCTCCAGGGACAGCTGAGGGAGTCCATGGTGGGCATAAGGAGGGTGCATATGCTGTAGGAACTAAAGAAACCATTTGGCTCAGTGTCACTGAAGTTGCTCACAACTTTAAACGTATTATCCTGTCATCTTCACTTTTCATTTGCATCTCTGGCTCTCTTTCACTATGAAAGGATTGCACATTTGGTTAAAAATATACATATTTCTGTTTTACAGCTGCGTATATTCATAAAATGCCAGATTATCTGACAAACTGAAAGCTGTTTATGCAAGACCAAGGCTGCGTTTTCTCTTTTTACTGAGCATCAACAGCATGGAGTGCAGATTTTTATTTGACAACAGGACCTGCTGATTATTGAGATGAATTACTGACAAAGACTTTCTCTGTCTACCTTTGCCTTGGCTTGAAAGAATTACAGAATGGCCATTTTCCCACCCCTAATGGGAGCTCATTCATGTAGTGTGACCCCTATCTGTACTTATTACAGATCAGCCTATCATGACACCCAAACATTTATGAATTATCATTGCTTCACACCAGAACTTTAAACAAGTCAGGACTAAGTAAACAATGTCACAAAGGAAACCACTAGGTCTCAATGATGCTTCCTCAGTTTTAAAATTCTCTAATTATCAGATGATGGTCACTTATAAATAGATTCATGAGAAACAAAAAACAGAAATAAAAATATCAGGTGCTACGTTTAACATGCAATATTTACACTGGTTTGCAACAGTTATCAACCTCTACACCTGTTTCAAATCAGATGCTGAAATAATGTATTCATACAAACACTGCAATTTGAAATAGTAGTTTTTTTAAAAAAATATAATGGCTGTGTTACTAATTTTACTAAGAATTTCAAATAGCAGATTTAATGTATTCCTTATTGGCATTGCTTAGAAAAGCGCCTGTTTAAGGCCTGTTGGAACTGTGGACGTGGACTTGAGCGTTAGTGGGAAGTCTGTCTTCTCTATGCTGCCTCTCACTCTTTTCTTTCAGGCTTAACAAATAGGCATTTGAAACTTTTCTATGCTGTTTCAGAATTTGTTTCATTCTAAAATAGAGCCCCTTAAAATGTGCTTCCAATATTATGGTCTCTGTTCTTCCTGTCCCATATCCCTTCCTCCTTCCTTTCTTACACCCTCTGCATCTCTCTCATAACACGTCTCTCTCTCATTTATATATCCATCTATCTGTGTATAATCTGCCATTTTTCCATCCACCCATCCAGTCTATCATCTATCTACCTATATACTATCTCTCATCTGTCTACCTGTATGCTGTCATCCCATAGACTATCTGTCATCTACCTATATACTATCATCATCTATGTATGTATGTATCTATCATCTAATCGATCTCTATCTTCTGCCATCCATCTAATCTATAATCTGTCTATTTTTCCTCTAATTATCATCATGTATTTATCTTCTTTACTTTTTCTCCTTAATACCCAGATTTCTAACCCAACTTTTCCTTCATCATAGTATTGGTCACCAAAGGAAGCATTTCGTCTTTCGGGAGAAAAAGATCCTGTGCTCCATAGAAAGAAGTTAATAGACTATAACATATTGGCCCGCCAGACATAAACCATTATTGTGCAGATGTGATGGTGCTGGTCATCATGGCAAAAAAGTATTCTTTGTAAAAAACAAACAAGCAGACAAAAAACGTAAAGCCTTTGCAAGGCTAAATGTATAGAACAACTTTGTATTCTCATGAAGTCTTTTTGGGTGTTAATATGGATAATTACATGAAATAATATGAATAATTAGATGCATGTAGAACTTTCAATATATTTATTGCAAGGTATTCTGGGTATGGTCAAAATATATGTCATCAACTATAACCAACATTTCTTTTGCTTATATGGATTTAGTTATTGGTTAATCCAGACACTCAAACGCTGAAAATGTTAAGTAAACATTTGGTAGATATTTGACTTAAAGTGTTATACAGGTTAAGTTTCATTTTTAGAGGTGAAAATACATAAGTTGGGGAGTAATAGCAATTTTGAATTTCATAAAATTCTATAATGCCAGGCTATCAAATGTATATAATTATCTATGTTAACTACTTAAAGCAGCTCAGGAATCATTTGACATTGATATCAAGGAGCAAAATTTAACACTATCAGTAGATATTGCAGTACTTATTAAAGTCATGGGAAATGCCTATTGTTCTAAGTCACTATTTTGTATCTTGTATTTAGGTCATCAAGCTTGCCTTTGAAGAATTTGAGCTGGAGAGAGGCTACGACACCCTGACGGTCGGTGACGCTGGGAAGGTGGGAGACACCAGATCGGTCTTGTACGTGTGAGTATGTCCTTCAGCTTCTTCTCCTCTTATGCATGCAGTGCTGGTGGATGGAGATGAGGTTCTGCTACAGACTCGTGCTTGCAAAACTCAGGTGTTCGATTAGTGCCTTCTATGGCTAATCTAGTGGCTTGCAACCTGATTTTATATGAGAACAAAATATGAGTATAATTTAGGATTCTGTTTTGTCTGTTTCAGTTGTTTTTCTGCAATCATTAAAAATATATATGTTTATGGCAAAAAATTAATATACTCATGAGGTAACAGAAAATAATCAATTTTTGAAATAAAGCCTTCTCTTTTAACTTCTCTGCTTCTGCTTCCCTGTGATGTTATATTATCAGGGTTTTTAAAGAAGTACAGGTGCTTTCTAGTTTGAGAAGTACAGATCTTTTTTGCAATAATGCCATACACCTTCCCACGCTTTCCATAAAACTGCATAATAAAGTAATAGAGATGTGGGGAAAGTAGTGCTTAGGTGACTCAGTGTACCTCTGAAGACCTCTCTTTCCAGAGTCTTAGCAAACACAATGACAGCCTTGCTGTGAATATCTGCAGACTGGTCCCACTTCTAAGTTTTCACCAGGATCACAGATTGTTCTCTAGCCTTATGACCTGGGCATCCACTTCAGCTACTTCCAGAGAGAGGGCCTCAGAGACAGTTTTTGTCAGTTTTATTGGACCTGGTTTATCATAATTAGGAAGATGATTTGAGGGTGTACTTCCTCTCTGTTTTTAGCAGAAAGGAAATACCTGCTCTTATCTGCCTTTGCAACTCCACAGATAGCTTCACTTCACGATGTAGCTCTATGGAAAACATTCTGCAGGTGTTCACCTCACTTTCTTGTCTACTTATATACTAGTGAGGATGCCTTTTCATTTGTGAGGAACCTTGCCCCTGGTAGCATGCCGTATTTCTATGCTAGAAAAAAAGATGCAGTCTATTACACTCACCTTATCCCCTTATTTATTTATTATTAGAAAATTCTCACAGTGCAAAAGCACTAGCCAGCTGTTCTGTATATGCCCTTAAAAATCACTGGACCAAGTAAACGTAACAAATATTTACAGAACTCTCCACCCCAAATCCACAAAACATACATTTTTCTCACTATCACATTACTCCTATTTTAAAAGTGACCACATAATTGGAAGTAAATCACTCCTCAGCAATTGCATAGCATTTCACAGGTTTAAATAAAATATTGGTTGGCTGCTTGTTTGTTATTTTCATCCCTTATTCTTTCCCGTCTCCATTGTTAAGCACAATTATTAGCATAAAAGAGGTTTTTAATATCCATTTTTAGACTGCATTCTAGCCTGGGCAATAGAACAAGAATCCCGTTCTCTCTCCCCCTTTCTCTTCCTCTTTCTTTCTCTCTTACATTCTTTTTTTTTTCTTTCTTTCACTCTTTCTTTCTTTTTCTCTTTCTTTCAAAAAATAAAAAAAAAAAAAAGAAAATCATCCTGTCCTCCATGTTAGGCTCATTAATTACCATTTAGTCTATAATTAAAAACAAAAACAAATGCTGCTGCTGTTCTCAGCTTTTTATTTTTTAAAAACACTGTCACCATCAATATGATAGAAATGATGATATTTATCACACAAAGTTGTTTTGAGGAAAGAATCTCACACATAGCAGGTGTTTCACAGACATGACTTCCCATCTCGCCTGTTGCTTCATTTAACCCACCTTAGGGGGCTGAATAATGATCCTAATTCCTGGATCCTGTAAATGTGGCTGTATTTGGTAAAAGAGTCTTCGCAGAGGCGATTAAGTTAGAGATTAATTTAGGGATATTGTGACAGGGAAATTACAGGATCTTGTGTCCAAAATATAATCACAAGTGTCCTTATAAGAGAGAGATAAAGGGGGCCGGGCACGCAGGCTCACGCCTGTAATCTAAGCACTTTGCAAGGCTAAGGCAGGTGGATCAAGAGGTCAGGAGTTCAAAACTAGCCTGGCCAAGATACTGAAACGCTGTCTCTACTAAAAATACAAAAATTAGCTGGGCATGGTGGTGGGTGCCTGTAATCTCAGCTACTTGGGAGAGAATTGCTTGAACCCAGGAGGTGGAGGTTGCAGTGAGCTGAGATCTCGTCACTGCACTCCAGCCTGGGTGACAGAGCAAGACTCCATCTGGGAGAGAGAGAGGCGCAAAGGGAGCTAACACAGACACACACAGGCAATGAAGACAATGACACTGAAGATTTGAATGATGCAGCCACAAGCCAAGGAACGCCAGTCCCACCAGAAGCTGGGAGACACAAGGAAGGTTCTCCCTTGGAGCCTCTGGTGGGAGTGGCCTTGCTTAGCCCATTGAGGGTGGTTTTGGATTTCTGGCCACCTGAATTGTGAAAGATTATATTTCTGCTTTTTTAAGCCACTCCGTTTGTAGTAATTTGTTATAACAAACACAGAACACAAATACACCCAAGTCCATTATCTATAACCCTCTTCGCTCTTTACTGCACTGAAGCAAAAGACATCTCATAAACGCACTTGCAACAGAAATGAGAAATCATGGCTTCCGAGGAGTGTATGCATGAGGAGAAAGGGCAACACTTACTCCAAAGAGGGGAGACTTTCTAATGGAGCCTTTCGGACATCAGAGGGCTGTGGAGTGTGACCAGAAGGCCAGTTTGAAACAGGACTTGCCAGCTAGAGGGAGCTGGCAGCCATGGGAAGTTTCCAGGGGTCTTATCCAGGCAATACAATCATCTGAGCTGGTATGCAGAGGCCAAGGCATAACCAAGAGGAAGCTAAAATGGTCTGGAATCTAGCAGCAACCGTCAAATCTGAGCTGTAAAGCTCAGATGGAAGAGAACAAGTCACAACGGAAAAGTGACTGCCAGCACACGTGGGCTATTCAGTTACCATGTGTGGGCACTGTTCTAAGAAGTGATGTACACCAGATCATCTCATTCTTAAAATTCTAAGGAAAGCCTGTTTTACAATTTTGGGGTCTTGGGCTCAGTGAATCTACCCAGGGTCACAAAGCTGGAAAGAACAGGTCCAGAATTTATACCCAAGTCTTTTAGATTTCAACCAGTTCTCTGAAAGCTGGCTAAAGACTGGGGAAAGAGTTCTAGGTTTCCCTGTCTTGTGTCCTCTCACTTCATACACTGCGGACCAGTTTGCTACATGCAAGGCTATGGCTAAGGTTAATGTCTTCCAGTGTTTTGTCTCACGGACTCATGCCAACCTAGGGACACATTTTTTTTTTTCTGGAAGCCCATTTGGGTTCATTGATTAGACTTTGAGCTGAGGAGGTATGTGTTTATGTGTGTACATGCACGTGTACACATGCACACAGGCACATCTGGTCTTACCAGCTCACTTAGACTGTGCTAAAAACTGTGTTTTGGTAAAAAAACAACATTGCCACTTGGTATCAAACTGATTAATTCCTACAGAAGTCGTAATGAAAACCAAACCACATTTGTGCCTCACCTCGCTACCATTCAGCCATTTTCTGTGATTTTGTTCTTCTTAATCTACTTTCAGAATCTTAACAGCTTCCGTAATCTTCCAAAGATTCTACAGAACTTTCTTACGTGACTTGCTCTGAGAAAACGAAAATTACATTTCTGTGGTTTCTCACAAATGCTTGGAGGTTATGCGTATTTCCTCAAATGATGGGCCACCAGAAAGGTAATCATATGTTATCATGATTCACTGAATCTTTTATTTATTTATTTATTTAGTAAGTTGGTTAGTTAGTTACTTAGTCAGTCAGTCAGTTAGTTAAGTATTGAAACCAAGTCTTGCTCTGTCGCCCTGGCTGGAGTGCCAGTGGCATGATCTTGGCTCACTGCAACCTCTCCCTCTCTGGTTCAAGAGATTCCCCTGCCTCAGCGTCCTGGGTAGGTGGATTTACAGGTGCGTGCCACCACACCTGGCTAATTTTTTCATATTTTTGGTAGAGACGAGGTTTCACCATGTTGGCCAGGCTAGTCTCAAACTCCTCACCTCAAGTGGTCTGCCCTCCTTGGCCTCCCAAAGTGCTGGGATTACAGGCGTGAGCCACCGCACCTGGCCAGAATCTCGAGCCTAATTCTGGCTACCCCCAGTGCATTTCATGGAAGGGATCATTAGAGCTTACACAGAATTTTCCCTGTGTCATTTGCTGGTTACTGTTCGTATGCATTTTTATACATATTAATTAATTTAAACTACACAACAGCTTTATGAGATAGGTACTATTATTCTCCCCATATCAAAGGTTCATAGAGGTTAAAAAAAAATCCCAAGACCACACAGCTATTAATGCTATCATTTGGATTCAGGGGTCTTGCCCAAGAGTCTACTTTTTTAACCACTCTGTTAGTGTCCTTTATGTATCCCAAGGCTATTTCATGAAATGGTAAGGCAGCTAACATTATTGAGTCCATATTATGTGCCAAATATTTTATAGCGTGCTTTATATGCATTTCTGAGTGGTTTCCAATCATGATTGATTGCCACAATTACTAGGAAACTTAAAAAATGTTAAGTTTCTCTAGTAGCCACTTGTAACCTCCTCAACCAGTTATTAGGAGTAGAAGTGAAAACAGGAATCAGCATTCGAGTTGTAGTTTGACCCACGTGCTAGAGGGTCCCAGGAAACTTTAGAAACGGAATGAGATATTCCCTCCTTCCGTTCTCAGGAGCCATGATCACATTTTCTGGCTTCTCACAAATTCTTGGAGGTTGTGTGTATTTCCTCAAATGATGGGCCACTGGAAAGGTAATTGCATGTTATCATGATTTACTGGATGTTGAGTCTAATTCTGACAACTCCCAATGCATTTCACAGAAAGGATCATTACAGTAAGAATGTGTCACATATTTTGCACAGTGTTTTCCCCAATAGCCCCCAATTGGCTCAATTTGGAGAGGTCGTTCCCCAGTGGGGAAGAAGGAACGACAAAAGAAGCATTTTTGGAGCATTTATTAATAGTATAGGCTAGACATTTTTTCTATGTATTTTATACATATCCATTCATTTAATGCCCTTGATTCCATGGAAAGAGGTGTCATTAGTATCATCCCATTTTACAGAAGAAGAAACTGAAACGAGAAAGTAAGTGATTCGCATCAAGGTTATGCTGCAGGGGAAAGGAAACGGGAAAAGAGGGACAGGACAACAGCTGCCTGAGTTAGGAGTAAACGTCCATCATAAAGATTCAGAAACCTTCCCAAGACCACACAGCTATGAATGCCAGGATTTGAACTCACGCTGTCAGGCTCAAGAGTCCATACACTTACCCACTCTCCCAGGGTTGTGTGTGTACTCCTGGGCTGTTTTGTTCAATCACAAATCGGATAACAACATAGAGTCCTTACTACATGACAAACGTTTTGCTGGGTGGATTGGAGCCCCAAGGCCTGCAGTATTTCACTCAGTCTGTTTTCCCACATTACCATATCAAGGCTGTTTACTCATAAACTTCCATCCCACTTGAGAATGGAGGGGTAGGATGCGCAGGGGATTCATGTTTACGCAGCACACTGCACCAGGGTCTATACATACAGTTCTATACGTTACTTTATTTCATCTTTACTGTCCCATGAAACTGTTGGTGCTCATGAGGCCACCAGATACTGAAACAAAGTAGAAATGAACTTCACAACAGAAAGCCAAGATACGTCTATTTTTCTTTATATTCATTTTTCTTTTTTTGCTTGTATAATTGTAGTAGCCTGCTAAACCCTCTACCTGCAGTTTAAGCTGGCCTGCCACTAATCCGTTCTCCACGGAGTGGCCAGAGTGATTGCAAATATAAATGAACTCAAGCACTGTAGTCTAGCTAATACTATCATGCCAATGTCAATTTTCCACTTATGTAAGTTATACAGGATGTCACCATTGGGGAAAACGAGTGATGGGCTCTATGTACTATTTTGTGACTTGCTGTGAATCTGTAATTATTTCAAAGTTAAAAGTAAATCAGGCCAGGTGCGGTGGCTCACGCCTGTAATCCCAGCACTTTGGGAGGCCAAGGTGGGCAGATCACTTGAGGTCAGGAGTTTGGGACCAGCCTGGCCAACATGGCAAAACCTCGTCTCTACTAAAAATACAGAAAATTAGCTGGGTGTGGTGGCATGCACCTATAATTCCAGTTATTTGGGAGACTGAGGCAAGAGAATCACTTGAATCTGGGAGGCAGAGGTTGCAGTGAGCTGAGATCATGCCACTGTACTCCAGTAGGTGACAGAGCAAGACTCTGAGTCAAAAAAAAAAAAAAAAGTAAATCAATCTCTGTCTCTATCATCTATCTAAATATTGCCTTACTGCAGTGAGAGATATGTATAGACAGATGTTTACAGATAGTTAGATGGAGAGACAGAGACCCAGGCAAACATCTCCAGAGTTCAGAGCCCACTGCTTCCTATTGCTACTCACCCCAGTCTGCATGCTCTGGCCTCTGGTTACTCCTCTGCACCTTGCACCACCCATCTCCTCCACTATAACGCTCCAGCCACACTTGCCTCCTCCCTGCCTCAGGACCTTTGCACTTGATGACCCTTTTTCTGGACCACATGGGCTATTCCCATGAATGGTTCCTGCTTGGTCAGGTTTCAGCTTAAGTGTTGCATCTTCATAGAGGCCCCTCTGACCTTTCTGCCTTCATATGTCCTCTCCCTGTGTCCTTTTTGATTTTTCTGAGCATCAGCAAACTTTCTGCAAAGGACCAGAGTAAATACTTTAGGCTTTATGAGGCACCAAAAGTCCCTATTACATATTATTCTGTTGTTTACAACCCTTTAAAAATGTAAAAAAAAAAAAAATGTTAGTTTGTGATTTACTGACTCCTGATTTAGACTATCTCAGCATCTGGTTTATATTCTACTCAGCATCGCCTGTCTAAGGTTAGCTTTGCAAAGTCTTACTGTGTTTACTGCCCACCTTCCCCTCTAGACTGTGGGCTCCGTAAGGACAGGTTTTTTTTTTTTTTTTTTTCTGGATCATATCCAAGCCTTGATCTAGGGTCTGCCCTATGGTAGATGCCTAACATGTCCTAATTAATAAAGGAATAAATGAGGGAAATTCATCAGCCTTTTTCTTGGACATTGCCAGGATGTTTCAGCCTGGCATGGCTTGGAGTGACCAGAAATGTCTGTGCTCTCTCTTCTGCCCACTTGCCTGCTGTGCTAAGGGGGTTAGAATACTTCTGTTCAACAAACAGACTCCCAGCATTTGGACCCCCGTCAAGCTGCTCTCTTCCACAAATATATGTAGAAGTGGGAAAGATGAGCGTAGACACTGCCCCAGCTGGCACGTCAGTTTAGGACTTTTAGATGCCATTCACAAACGTCCAAATAACTTGCAAGGAAACCAAACAGCCAACTCATTGGCTTCTCAGTTGGCATTCTTAGAGTGGGCACTACTAGGTACCAGACCTCAGATCTGCCATAAATATGGGAAAATTCAAGCATGGTAACTGGCCACGGTCCAGTGTTATTTGCGATGATGATGATGACAATAATGATGATAACTTTTTTGCTTTGGAAATGAACATAACTTTATCGTTTCTTTTCTATTACACAGATAATTCGCAGGAATTTTAGAAACTTCAAATCATACAAAGAAGATTAAAATAACAACAAAAAAACCTCTCAACTCATCCAAATTCCCATCAGCCCTAAATAGCCAGTTAACCATGTTCTATTTTAAAGAGCATCTTTCCAGTGCTTAAAGAAATACACACCTATATAATTTACGTGAGTGGGATTACAAGATATCAAATGTTCCATAGTTTGCCTTTTTGCTCAGATGTTGGTGAGTTTAATGAACAAGTAAAGCAGAATCGGCATAGGAGAAATATGTCCTCTATCACAGTGACACATGCAAACTGGGGGCTCTTTGTCTAAATGCAAAAGCTAACCCCAGGGGGCCCGAGGGAGAAGTAAATGATCTGTGCTATTTCCCAAGACCTTACTCATAGGACTCTTGGACCAGAATTCTTCCAACCAAATACCTGTGCCTCAAACAAACGTGCTCCCTGCTGCCTTCTTTCTGTGGCCATTGAAGCCCAAATACTACTATGTACAGCGTACGTGCTGATCATTTTCTTATCCAGGAAAATAACTTCCAGAATTACTGCAGGCCATCAAAGTCTGGAATCAGAGATAAAAATGTGAAGGTGATTGGTGTCCGGGTATTTTAGGTGGAGCATCCATGTATTGCATCATTTCAAAGTGTAAATATGAAAGGTCAAAAATAATATGAGGGAGGAATATTTATTTAGGTCAGTTGGATTTTTTTTTTTTGGTCTAGTGGAATTCCTCTCTGCACTCTGATTACCTCACATCTGAAAAAAATGTTTTAAAGTCCTGATTGTACTTCAGGAAAGAGGCACTTTTACTGTCTCAGGGAGGTCAGCTGGTGTAAAAATTTGAATAGCTAATATTTATTTCCACTTCTCAGGCATCAGACACTTGGAATGCATTTTGTATTTTCCACCTAGGACATCCTTGGTGATAGGCGACCTCAGGATCCACATTGCAAAGGTGAGGGGGCTGAATTAGGGCAAGCAGGTAATTTTCCCAGGTCATCGAGCTAGCAAGCAGCAAAGCCAGGAATTTGGATCTAGACCTGTCTGAATCACGGCTGCCCTCCTAACTGCCATGTTGACACACAGTAGGTGCACTATCAACACATTTTCCTTTCTCTTACCCTTACAATAGGAGGCCTTTGTTAAGGGGAAGCCTTATGTCTCCTATTTGATTGTTTCTATCCTGAGCATTCATTTATTCATGCATTCATTTAACCAGCATTTCTTGCCCTCCTTCTCTGTGCCAGGCATTGTCCCAGGTACTGCAGATAGAGCAGCAGACAAAACAAAGGCATTTCCCTCTCTTGCTTCATGGAACGTACTTTGCAGTGTGGAAGGTAGGTTATTTGAAAAACAAACAAACAAATAAACAAAAACAGATAAATATGTGCTATGTCAGAGATTACAGGGGAAAAGTAAAGCAGAGTATGGAAGGTAGAAAGGGATATGGGTATTTCCTAAAGGGTGGTCAGGGAAGAATTTTGGATGAGATGGTATTTGAGTAGAAGTCTGAAAGAGATGTGAAGGTGAAGCCTGCAGGTATTTGGAGACGGAGCATTCCAGGGAAGGGCATAAGCAAAGGCCCTGGGGTAGGAGCATGCCTAAAGGCCAGAGAGAGTGCAGAGGGAAAAGAGAGGATGAGAGAGAGAAGATGAGCTGGAAGAGAAAACAGGAGGCATTTGATCAGATCACATGGGGCTTTGTGGGCCACTGTGAAGATGTGAGATTTACCCTGAGTGAGCTGAGGTTTGAGCAGGTGAGTGCTCTGACCTGATTACATTTTAACAGAACCGTTCTGACACTCATGTGAGGGGGCAGGGAGGTGGCGGGGGCGAGGATGGATGCAGACAGGCTGATCGGGAGGCTGTTATGATAATCCAGGTGAGGGACAGCAGGGTCTTGGGGCAAAGTATGAGCACCGAAGGTGGCTAGAAGTGATTGGATCCTCTGTGCTTTGAAAAAAGAGTCAATCTTTTTTTTTTTTTTTGACAGAATGTGCTGAAAGAGACAAGAACAATATATTCCATAACAGTTATGCCACTCTTGAGTAACAATGTAAAAACAATAGAAGAACAGCTTGATGTCTTCAATCGTATTACCTATGCACTATGCCCTGTCCCCTCCCAGGCAGAACAAATAGTGCTGACTCAAATCCACCCAACCATCTGTGTTCCTTGGACAAGTAACTTTACCTCTCAGAACCATTTATTCATCTACTCAATAGAAGTAATAGTATCAACAGTGCCTCTGTCAGAGCGTCTCAGCGTGGATTAAATAGGATGACCCATGCACGTGGCTTGGACACATGCACATGGTGGATGGGGACTAGGTGTTAGTCCTTATTCCTCTTAGGAGTCACACAGGCCTTTGTTTTAGTCATGGGATTAGGCCCCTTCTTTTCAGATAGCTGCAACCCTGGGGAGAGTGTTGATCTAGCACTGTGCCTAAGATCAGAAACTCAGCAATCATTTACAAGGAAGCCATGCTCATGATCGCTCCATCATTTGGTCAAGGCATTCTGGCCCTTAGTGGAGCATGGTGGCTCACATCTGTAGTCCCAGCTACTCAGGAGACTGAGGTGGGAGGACTCCTTTAGCCCAGGAGTTCTAGGCTTCAGTGAGCTAGGATGGTGCCACTATACTCCAGCCTGGGCAATAAAGCAAGACCCTATCTGTAAAACAAAAAGGCATTCATGTCCTCTGTGCCTCAGTTTGCTCACCTAGGAAATGGGGAGAGTAAAATCTTCCTGGCAGGGTGGCTGGGAGGATTAAATGGAGGACAAAGGAACAATGATCAAAGAACAGCTCCTCAATCATTCCTGCTTCCCTTCTCTTTCTTCCAAGTCTCTGTCCTCAGTTGCCAAATACCTGCATTGGGATTTGCCTTCACATTTCACATCCGCTTTGGGTTATGGAAAATTATGCTTCTGTCCTCTAGCATACAGAGCTGCAGCTAGATCTGGGGCTGGGGATTTAACGTCTTTGCAAATTGTCTGATTCTGACATTTACTGTTCTCTGCTTGTTCTGGGCTGGAATCTGCAAGATGAGGCAGCTATAGGCTTTGTTCTGAGCAGAGGCAGTATATGCCACTGTCTGTTTGTGGGGCTTACATGAGAGGAGGGGCTAGACTTTATTGTTATTATTAAATCAGATAAGTAGCAGTAGTCATTTCCATCATCACCTCGCATCTGGGATGTAGCTGCTGCTCTCCCAAGTCCATGCTCACTCCTTTCGATCTTTTTTCCATGTGGCTTCCAGAGGCCAGAGGGATCATTAAAAATGCTGGATCACATCATAGTTTTCTTTTTAAAATATACTTTAAATTCTGGGGTACATGTGCAGAACGTGCAGGTTTGTTACATAGGTATACACATGTCATGGTGGTTTGCTGCCTCCATCCCCCTGTCATCTACATTAGGTATTTCTACTAATGTTATCCCTTCCCAATCTCCTCACCCCATGCCATCCCTCCCCTAGCCCCTCCAACCCCTGAGAGTCCCCGGTGTGTGATGTTCTCCTCCCTGTGTACATGTGTTCTCATTGTTTAACACCTACTTATGGGTGAGAACATGCGGCATTTGGTTTTCTGTTCTTGTGTCAGTTTGCTGAGAATGATGGTTTCCAGCTTCACCCATGTCCCTGCAAAGGACATAAACTCATCCCTTTTTATGGCTGCATAGTATTCCATGGTATATATGTGCCACATTTTCTTTATCCAGTCTGATATCGACGGGCATTTGGGTTGGTTCCAGGTCACTGCTATTGTAAACAGTGCCACGATAAATATACGTGTGCGTATGTCTTTATAATAGAATGATTTATAATCCTTTGGGTATATAGCCAGTAATGGGATTGCTGGGTCAAATAGCACTTCTATTTCTAGTTGTCTTAAAACATTCTCCTTCTGCCTCCCACTAGTCCAGCCACACTGGCCGGCCATTTGGAACTTGACTTTGCATCATTTCTTCTATCAAAGGGCCTTTCCACACACTATTCTCTCTCCTGGTGGGGAGTGCATTGGTGCATATAGGGTTAGACAAAAGGTAAAATCAGTAAGGTACAGATGGAGCATTTAGAGGCCCAACACCCTGAAAATATCACACTGCTGCCATATACAATTTAGAACAAAATAACGGTAAGCAGTAACGTATAATTTTGTTTTTCAAAATACACATATATGATTGTACGGAGACACATCTGTTCTCTTATTTGCTTGCTCTTGCTTTCTCTTTTCAGATGTTCTTATTCGTTCTCCTTTAAGCTCAGTCTCTGGAGCTCTGCTTTACTGATACCCTAAATTGTACTTAATTTCCCAATTGGGAATTCCAGAAACTGGAGTCAAGAATGAGTTTTTTCTGAGACAGAATTTTGTTCTTATTTCCCAGGCTGGAGTGTAGTGGAGCAATCTCGGCTCACTGCAACCTTCACCTTCTGGTTTCAAACGATTCTCTGGCCTCAGCCTCCCGAGTAGTTGGGATTACAGGTGCCTACTATCATGCCTAGCTAATATTTTTTTTCTGCCTTTTTTTAAAAAAAAATATTTTTCGTAGAGATGGAGTTTCGCCATGCTGGCCAGGTTGGTCTCAAACTCCTGACCTCAGGTGATCCACCCTCCTCGGCCTCCCAAAGTGCTGGGATTACAGGTGTGAGCCACTGAGCTCAGCCAAGAATGGTAATTTTAGAAAAGAAATAATTGAAAGAGGGCAGAGTAAAGAGTATTCAAAGACAGGTACTCTCTAGAACCACAGAATAATCATCATCCTCATTATTGTTTTTTGAATAATAATGACAATACTGGTAAAAAATTGCCATATAATTATCATTTACAATGAAGGAGGGACTTCACCAAATCCTTCCCAGAACTCTTTAAGCAAGTATTATCCTCATTTTATAAGAAAGACTAGGCTCTGAGAAGTTGTGTTGCTGTCTGTTATGGACTGAATTTCAAGTCCTTCCCCTCCCCGATTTCTGTATTGAAGCCCTAACCCCCGAAGCGATTGTATTTGGAGACAGGACCTGCAAGGAGGTTATAAAGGTTAAATGAGGTCATAAGGGTAAGGCTCTGATCTGATAAGACTGATGCCCTTATAAGATAAGGAAGAGACACTTGAGCACTTTCTCTATCAGATGAGGACAAAGTGAAAAGGTGAATGTCCATAAGACAGAAAAAGAGTCCTCACCAGGAACTCAATCAGCCAGTGCCTTGATTTGGGACTTCTAAGTTTCTAAAATTATGTGAAAATAGATTTTGGCTGTTTAAGCTACCCAGTCTATAATATTTTGTTATGGGGACTAACACACTCCCCAAGCAACCCTAACCACTAATAGCTAAAGATGAAATTCACATTCAGGTCACCTGACCTCAAAGCCTGGGCTCTCAACCCAAAGCTTGATTCACCATAAACATTCGGGTTCCTAAATCCAGGGGTTTTTTATAATGTCACACTATACAAGAAGACCCCAAGTAGAAGCCAGTCAAATGAGACCTGATAATGCCCAGGCATGATAATTTTATTCCCTATACCCTAAAGGCAGGAGAGATTCTCTGACCTACAGCCTCAGTTTGCAAGACTCGGAGAATCCTGGCCGCCATGTCTGAGTTGATGGCCTTGCATATGGCTGTGAGGCATGTGGAGGAGCCCAGGACAAGGTCAGCATACACAGAGGTGTGTCAGTTTCCTACAGATACAATTACAACAAACTGAGTGGCTTACAACCACAGAAATTTATTGTCTCACAGTCCTGGAGACTAGAAGTCTGAAATCTAGGTGTTGGCAGCATTGGTCCTTCTGGAGGCACTGAGAATCTGTTCCATGCCTCTCTCTTAGATTTTAGTAACCCCTAGCAATTCTTAGTGTTCCTTGGCTTGTAGATGCATCACTTTAATCTTTGCCTCCATCATCCCACGACATTCTCCTGTGTGTTTCTGCCCTCAAATTTCCTCTTCTTACAAGGATACCAGTGATTGGGTTAGGACAAGTATGCCCTCTTCTCGATTACATCTGCAAAGACCCTATTCCTAAATAAGGTCAAGTTTGCAAATATTGGGGATCAATATTGCAATATTATCTTTTTGGAAAACACAATTCAACTCATAACAACGTTAATAGGGGTGGTTTTAGCATCCACCCTGAGCCATGCAGAGTGACCATGCAACCCATGTAAAACAGCAGCCATGACCGCTTTGCAAATACAGCTTCAAAACAATGCCCCACCCCTTTGCAGTAAGATGACCAGCTGAAGCCCTCCTACACAGAACTTCCAGAGGCTCAGGATTTTACATAGTTTGGAGGCAGTTTTGGTATCATAAAGGACGATGTAAGCGAAGGTATAGGAGAGAGACTGAAATTGCAGCCATGGAGGTCCCTTGCTCATACAGCTTTTCAAGGAAACCTGCTGTAATTAGGGTGGCTGGCTGATTGCCTCCAGCTGCTGCATTGTTAAATCCACCACAGGGTTCATTATGAGGCCATATTTTCCTGGCTGCACTGAGCCAGTAGCTAAGTGAGGGTGCCAGTGTCAGCCCATCCTGCCTGATGAAGATTCGTCTGGTAGACAACACATGCTTGGAGGCTCCTCAGGCAGCCTGAGCATTTCCCTAACACATCCTCCTTCCTCCTTTTCTCCTTTCCCAAGTGTCAGACCTGCATCCTGGTCTGAAGGCTCTCACCACTGCTCCTCTTCCTTTCCCCTTTATCCTTCATAGGCATTTTCCCCAATAAATGTCTTGCATGTCAAATTCCTTCTTGGCATCCACTTCTGAGAGGACCCAGAAGCAGAAATAAGAACAGAGACATACAAATCCAGCCTTCCTGGAAGCCCTGATATGCTGAAACTAAAGAACTCCAGCCTTCATGCTCACCCATATTCACATGGAAAGGGAGATTTCGCCCATGTGGAAGGTGTGTCAAAGATGGCCTGGAGGTTAGCTAGCTGAGGGGACACTTTGTAGCTCTTCCTACCCCATGCCCTGGCTTTTTTCCATTATAGTGCCAATAAATAGTGGCATAAGCCACCACACCCTGTCCACCCGACTCTTATCTGTTGACATTTTGCTATGAGTTCAGGTCTTTCACAAACTTTTCCTATAGGATTTCCAAATGTAAAGACAAATATTTATTTTCCAGCCTCTTTGCACTGAAGATTTCTTTCTCAATTGAAAAAAGGACAAGATGAAGCTGGCACCACCCTTCCCTACCTTTTTCCTGCCTTGAACATGAACATCATGCTTAGATCCTGGGTAGCCAGTTGAGAATGCAAGATAACACTCATGAAGGAAAAATTTAGAGAATCACAGAGACACCACCCCTGACATCATCAAGCTTCTGAATGAGCACAGCAGCTGTTTACCTCTAGACAGATTGTTATGTAAGAAAAATAGACCCTTATCTGTGTAAACTACTGTGTGCCACTTGCAGGTAATAACATACCTAGATGATACCGCTGACTTGACTTTGAATACGCGCTCTGTGGATTTTGAGCAAAGGGCTCAGGAAATACTAGCAACGTCTTTGGCTGCAGGCAGAACATCACAGGCAGATGGTCACAAAGTACCAGCATCCCTCTCTACTTGGCACCCCATGAACAGATGAACCTGGGCTAGGAGCTTCTGGATTAACTGTGGGGCTAAGAAATGCTCCTCCTTCCTGTTGCTCTATGTTTTGTTTTGATATGGTCGGCATGAGAGATATGGGCTTAGTCTTTTCTCTAGTTTATTTGATTAACAGAAATAGGTTACAACAGTGAGAGTTTGTGGAAGAGAAGCTAAAACTTCAGTGAAATATTTTTTTAAAAAATCTTTTAAGTTTATGGGTACATGTGCAGGTTTCTTACATAGGTAAACTTGTGTCATTACGGTTTGTTGTAAAGACTATTTCATCACCCAAGTATTAAGCCTAGTACCCATTAGTTATTTTTCCTGATCCTCTCCCTCCTCCTACTCTCTGCCCTCTAATAGGTCCCAATGTGTGTTGTTCCCCTCTCTGTGTCTATGTATTCTCATCACTTAGCTTCCACTTATAAGTGAGAAGATGTGGTATTTGGTTTTTTGTTCCTGCATTAGTTTACTAAGGATAATGTTCTCCACCTCCATCTGTCTCCCTGCAAAGGATATAATCTCATTCTTTTTTATAGTGTTCCATGGTGTATAAGTACCACATTTTCTTTATTCAGTCTATTATTGATGGACATTTAGGTTGATTCCATGTCTTCGCTATTGTGAACAGTGCTGCAATGAACATATACATGCACATGTCTTTATAGTAGAGCATCTTTATAAAGGATTTATACTTTTACTTATCCAAGTGACAATGACTAGAACACAGAAGAAAGTGGTCTTGGGAAGACTTCCACAACGGAAGACTTAGGAAAAAAATCCCAACCACTCACTCATGTGTTGTTCAGGAGTTAATCTTTTTTATTCTATTAAAAATAATTCAAGGCCACTTTTCACATCCCCCAAAAGCCCTCATCTCCACCAGCTGAATGTGAATCAACCCCAAACTCAGAGCACAATCAGGTGTCATGTTCTTTACTTAATATATCAGCAATAGTAACACTTGAGTACCAAAAAAGCCCAACTAATTATATGTCTGTTTTCTTCCGCTGTTATTATTTGCTGGCAACAAAAGGCATCTGCCATGCTAATTATGCACCTTTAATAAGTATCTTCTCCAACCAACCAACCAAAAATGAGTTTTGGGGTATAGAGTTGTGAGTTAGAAAGGGAGTTCTTTACATCAGATCTTTACATTTTTCCTTGAGCCCATCCAATGACATTCTCATTCACATGAGGCCTCCGTAACCTTCACTCTCACCATCAGGGAAGATGATTCCATGAAATTTTAAAAAGAGAGGTAAAATGATAAAATAAAAAATCTCAGAGAAGGGAAATCTAGAGAGAAGTCAGCTAAAACTCCCTGTCTTGAAAGTTATAGCCTCACTTTGAGGATGGAATTTCCTGGAGAAAAATACACAACACAGCTGTGTCATGGACATATTGTAAAACATTCTCTGAAAGTTTGTTTTCTATTTATATCCAGAAGCATAACATATAGGAAAGGGCATACATCTGAGGTGTACACCTTGGTTACTTTTTTTTTTTCTTTTCAACATTTTTTATCGTGGTTAATATACATACAATATAAAATTTGCCATTTGAACCTTTTTGTGTGTGTGTGTGACAGTCTCACTCTGCCAGTCAGGCTGGAGCGCAGTGGTGCAATCATGACTCACTGCCACCTTTGCCTTCCAGGCTCAAGTGATCCTTCTACCTTAGCCTCCCAAGGAGCTGGGACCACAGGCATGCATCACCACGCCTGGGTAATTTTCTTATCTTTTGGAGAGACGAGGTTTTGCCATGTTGCCCAGGAAGGTCTCAAACTCCTGAGCTCAAGTGATTCCCAAAGTGCTGGGATTAGAGGCATGGGCCACTGCCCCAGCATATTTGAACCATTTTTGAGTATAACATTCAGTGGCATGAATTGCAGTCACAGTTTTGTATAACTATTACCACTACTACTTCCAAAAATTTTTATCATCCCACACAGAGACTCTGCAACCATTACAGCTTGATTGATTTTTACATATATTACAAAATGTAGCCAAACCCCATATCAAGATACAGAACATTTCTAGCTTGCTTTCTTATACTCCCTTCCAGTTAATAACCTCTTAGAGGCAACCACTGTTCTGACTTCTAGCACCATATGTTAGTTTTGCCTGAACATTCACATAAATGGAACCAAACAATAGGTACTCTTTTGTGTCTGGCTTCTTTTACTCAACGATACCTGCGAGATTCATCCACATGGTTTCATGTACCCAGTTTGTTCCTTCTTTTTTGCTACATCGTATTCTCTCATGTGAACATATCACGAGTCTTTCAGTGAACACTCCTTCCTCTTGGCCACTGCACTAGTTTCTAGGGCTACCATAACAAAGAACCACAGATTGGGTGCCTTAAGCAACAGAAATTTATTTTCTTGTGGAGGCTAGAAGTCCAAGATCAAGGTGTTGGTAGGTTTGGTTTCTTATGAGGTCTCTCTCTTCAGTGTACAAATGGTCCTGTGCCTTCACATAATTTTTTACCCTCTGTAGATGTCTGTGTCCTAAATCTTTTTCTTCTAGGTATACCAGTCATTTGGGAATAGGGCTCACTCCAATAGCCTCATTAATCATTGATCATCTCCTTAAAGACCCTACTGAGAGTTAGGACTTCAACATAAAAATTTTGGGTGGGACACAATTCAGTACAAAACAGCTATGTACATAGGAGTGACATTCCTCAGTCACAGGATGGGCACATGTTTAGTGTTAATGATTATATTGCTAGTGTTCCAAAGTGACTCTACCAATTGAAAGTCACACCAGTACTGCAAGATTTCCTGTTCCTCCACATCTTTGACAACACTTGATGTTGTCAGTTTTGTTTTCATTTGAGTCATTCTGGTGAGTGACTGGCAGTACTTATTGGTGTTTTTCCAGGCACTTCTTGAATAGCAACTCAGTGTCTGATTTGACATTTGCCCTCTAGCCCCAATTTGTCAGAATATATTTCGTGGTCTTACCTGGGAAACTGTTTAGCTCATGAAGGTTCCTGTGGTATGTCTGTCTCCACAAGTCTGGGAAGTGGTCTTTACCCCTATGTAGATAGAGAAATTGTGGGTAATTCACGGTTATATATTTACTTATATATGAAATTTCTCAAATGTTATTTGGTTAGTGTGTACTACTTTTCTAAAAACAACAACAACAACAACAACAACAAACTCACTTAAGAAAGGAGGCCAGGCACGGTGGCTCACACCTGTATTCCCAGCACTTTGGGAGGCTGAGGCAGAGGGATCACCTGAGGTCAGGAATTCAAGACCAGTCTAGCCAACAGGGCAAAACCCCATCTCTACTCAAAATACAAGAATTAGCCAGGTATGACGGTGCATGCCTGTATTCCCAGCTACTCAGGAGACTGAGGCAGGACAATCGCTTGAAACTAGAAGGCTGAGGTTGCAGTGAGCCGAGCTCATGCCACTGCACTCCGGGCTGAGCAACAGAGTGAGACCCTATCTCAAAAAAACAAACAAACAAAAAAAAGAAGGTGAAAACATCAGGGAACGTGTCCTGTTGAATATTCATTGTGGGAGTGCTGGAAAGATGATTCTGGGGTGCAATTGTAAGTGTGCTTTTTGACGGTTTTCCATTTTCAAAGAGCTCAATCATCAGTGAGCACTGGGATTATCCCCATGCTGTTGGAAAGGCTTTTCGAAAAAGGAAGGCTGGGCCTGATTACAATACAAATGTGTACAAATATGTGCTTGCCTGTTTGTGTAGATACATACGTATCATTTTTTTAAATAACCTGCACCAGGTACTGTGCTAAGGGTGCTTAGCAATCTTTGTAGCATCTTTATTAAATTTATAGTGGCACAATAACAACACTAATAATAGTAATAATAATTATTTTTTGATGTTTAGAGAGGTTCAGTGACTCACCCAAGGCCACATAAATAGCATGTAAATGGCAGAGCTAGAACTCTGAACTCTGATCTACCTGACTCTTTGAGATGGAGTCTTTTTTTTTTTTTTTTTTTTTTTTGAGACAGAGTCTTACTCCGTCACCCTGGCTGGAGTGCAATGGCGTGATCTCAGCTCACTACAACCACCCCCTCCCAGGTTTAAGCAATTCTTCTGCCTCAGCCACCTGAGTAGCTGGGATTACAGGCACACTTCACCCTGCCCAGCTAATTTTTGTATTTTTAGTAGAAGCTGGGTTTTGCCACCTTGCCCAGGCTAGTCTCAAACTCCTGACCTCAAGTGGTCCAACTGCCTCGGCCTCCCACTACACCCTGTCCACCTGACTCTTATCTGTTGACATTTTGCTGCTTTTGTTATGAATTTGGGTCTGAGTTTATCACCAGGATTTCCAAAGCTCATGATGCGTCAAAGTGGGCGTCATTTAGACCCATTTTACAGATGAAGAAACAAAGGCATTTGCCCAAAATCACATGGTTAGTTGACAGAGCCAGTACTGAAATCCATTTGGTATGATTCCCAACTCCATGATTACTATCATTATTCTTATTATTTCACATCTGTATCAAGCTCTGGTAAGATGAAAACTGGGTTTGTACCACCCTTGAGTGACAGGTTCATCCACTAGAAAGTTCAGCCTTGGGAGGAGCTGAAATTGGCCTCCTTGCAATTTCACCCTATTGCTTCCAGTTTGCAGCCCAGCATTTAGCACTTAATTACATCTTGTCTTCTATTATGCACTAATTGTCTCTTGTGGTTCCTCCCTTCTCTCTGGCTCACTTGCCAACTCCTCGAGGGCAGAGACCAAATCTTGTAGGCACACCTTTCAGAGTGGCAGAGTAAGAGCTTATTAAATAAATACTTGTTGAGTGAAAGTTCCCACTAGGGCTTCCCCCTGGGGCCTCATCCCAGGTGTGTAGAACACAGTGCAGGAAGGTCACAAGGGATTTGCAATTTAAATATGCATACAGTTTGTATGTAATTTGCATACCCTCACAACAAACTGTGCAGTCAATACTCAGCAACTTTAAATTTTAAATGATACTGCTCCCTGAAGGCTGTCATTTCTTCATCTCTTCTTTCTTTCCTTCCTCATTATTGCACATGTCAAATCAGGAACAAGGGCATTTATACCCTAACTATAAAGTTAGTAGAGACTAGCTTGTGGCACAAAAGTGTCAGGGTGAGGCTGCCCAGTTAAAATTGTATTTGCCTTTTCAAGAGTAACTGTTGCTTGTGTTTGACAATGTTCTCACACACAATTGCTAAGTCCCGTGCTACTCAGCTCATGCCACCTACTGTGTCCTTTACCACTGTAATTTAGCTAGAAATTACTCAACATTTTTTCAGTTTCAAGTAGTAGAACCTCTGCTCAAAGAGAGAGAACTTGAATTCACTGGCTTCTATAACTGAACAGTCTGAGATCTGGGCTTGATATATAGTGAGATATTAAATAACTATGACACTAATTGTTGTTGGCTGGATCTAGAGATTGAAATGATGCCATCAGGAGTTAATCTGACTCTTCCCTTTTTCCTACTCTGCTTACAGTCCCAGTAGAAAGAGCCTTCCTGGCCCAACAGATGAAGTAAAAATCTCAAGACTGTCTCTCATTGGTCTGACATGGGTCACATGGCTATCTCTAAAACAATCACTGTGGTTGGAAGAAAAATATGCTGATTAGCTAGTTCTTAAATGAGCCTTATCCAAGTCATGTGGTCTCAAAGACAGGAGAGGTTCCTAGTGGGGGTCACCACCTGTGGGGGTCTATTCTGCAGACCCTGACTCAACAAATAAAGTACACTGACACACAGATATTATGCTCTGCCACTTCACCTGGGTGTCTGTGGCCACTTACAGACTCCCTGGAGAGGGCTGGAAACAATTGCCACCACTGCCCCCACCAGCCAGTGAGACTCACATTTATTGAGTAAAGTTTAATTGACAAAGGCTTGAGTCACCACCACCAGAGGTTAAAGATTAAAGGCGAGGTTCTGAGACTTAAAACAAACACCATTAGAGGGTAATCTCCCTGGTCGACCTTCCCTCCCCACCAGCCCCCCAGAGGGTCATCCAACTCAAAGGTTAGTTTTAAGACCACATGAGTAGACAAGTTAGTTAGGTGAACTCCCACATTCCTTTGTTTCTACTCTAACTTATTTACCTAAGGGGACAAGGCTGCTTTCAGCCAAGAACTACAGAGAAAACCCTTAGGCCTTCCAAAAAAGTTTGAGACTATATTCTGTAACTCTCTCTAATATTTTTCCCTTAATATTTTTGCCACCACCCTGAGTGAATCCCCACACTTCCTAAAGAGAAATCAGGTGGGAGCCGTGGCGAGGTGGAGAGTTTGGGGATCCCGTCATTAAAGAACAGGCAGACACAAACCACAGATGTCCATCACCAGCCCTGTACCTGTATAGTAAGTCAGTTCATTTTCCCAGCCTGGGGTTCCTTGAAGGCAAAGAGTTGGGTGACTCCTCATGGAATGGAACATATACAGGAGTATGAAAAAGAAACTGCCAAGGCACAAAGCAGTCCTTCATTTCCCAGCTGTTCCCTGAGTGCCAAGTGTTGAGATGACAGTGATGAGCAGATGTGGACACAGTCTCTACCCACCATGAGACTTACACATTTTTGGTAGGCAGACTACACACAATTGACTGTGATAGAGAAATATGCCCATTATACCACAGTATGAACATAGATTTCTGCTCTCAGCCTAGAACACCTGAGACAACAGAAAGGTGGTAACAGGCCAGGCATGATGGCTCACACCTGTAATCTCAGCATTTTGGGAGGCCAAAGATAGGCAGATCACTTAAGCTCAGGAGTTCAAGACTAGCCTGCTCAACACAGTGAGATCTTGTCTCTGCTAAAAGTTAAAAAAAAAAAACAACTAACCAAGTTTGGTGGTGCAAACCTGTAGTCCCAGCTACCTGGGAAGCTGAGGCAGGAAGATCACTTGAGCCCAGGAGGTTGAGGCTGCAGTTGGCTGTGATCATGCCACTGCCCTCCAGCCTGGATGAGAGAGTAAGACCTTGTCTCAAAAAAAAAAAAAAAAAAGGATAGTAACAGCTTACATCTTCTTATACATGTTCACAGCAACTTCTAGGATAATAGATGTGATGTTACCCCCATTTTATAGATAAGGGAATGAAGGCTTTGGAAGGGAAACACCCCACCTACCAGTCACCTGTGTTCTTTCACATAATAAACCTACTTTCACTAATCTTTCCAACAGCTCTGTGATATATTATTAGGTTGGTGCAAAGACTGCAATTACTTTTGCACCAACCTAATACTTAGCTTTTTTTGTAGATGAACATCTCAGAGGTGAAGAAACTGGCCTAGCCACCACATGGTGGCACTTGCAGCCTGAGTCAGCAGATGCCCAGATAAATGACTGAATGTCACACAAAACCTGAGGCTCGGACAGACCTCCCTGCTTGAGCTCATGGCTCCAAGCCCAATGCCTATTCCTCAGCCCCACTGATGTCAACCTCTGCCCTCAAGCCATGCCCCCATCAGGGTGTCACTCTGATGGGTCACTAGGTGGGAACTCTTGCAACTGGGCACACAGCTATGAACAGCCCAGGCCCAGAAAGAAGAACAAGGTACCCTTGCTGTTCTCCTTGCCAGAGCTTTGAAGCCTTGCCCTAGAAATGTCAACCTCCTGTTCTGGGAGGTATTTCTGTTCTCTCCATCACTCATCACTAACCCGGTTCCAGACGCTGGATGGTGATGGTAGCAGTGGTATGCAGCCAGCCCCACTGGGGCTTGGCTGGGTGTGGGTGGCAGCCGAGATCTGGCCTATTTTGCTCACAGGATGAGCAAAGACCTAACCTGCTTGCTATTTTGCAGGTAACATCCAGGCCACTCTCATAAAAGTAAAGGATTCTCTTTCGGTTTCAACTGTATAAAATGTCAGACCCAGAGAGTAAGCATGGTGTCCAGTGCTTGATGGATGTCCAACACTGCTTCTTAAATTTATTAAATAATTGAATGGCCAAATCTGATCAGCTGAAGTTTCTTCAATGCCACAGGAAGTTCTGGGGACACAGCTCTTCCTGTCACCCTCACGATAAAGGGTAATGAATAATTGAATCCGGGCATCCAAATCCATGGTGAATTTCTTCTCTGTCATTAATGACAATAACACCATAATAGTACCTATACTTTTTTAGTGCCTTGGTTGGCCATATTACTCTGGCCTTACTCTGACACTTACATATATTGTTGATAAACTTTAAGACAGTCCTCTAAGGTAGATGCCATCATTCCAATTTCATAGTTTAAAAAACCAAGGCTCAGAAAAGAAGATACACTTGACCAAGATTACACAGCTATTACATGCCACAGTCTGAATTCAAACTGTATCTGACTTTCATTCACTTATTCAAAAATATTTAATTACATGCTTACTGCATGCATTCACTGTGTTGGGCTCTGGGGATACAGCAGTAAACAAAATAGAAAAATTCCTGTTCTCCTGAAGCTTCACATTCTAGAAGGGGTGAACCACACAATATGCAAATAAATATATACAAACATAGTATGTTAGATGGTGGTAGGTGCTTTAAAAAATTAAGCAGACTTAAGGAGCCTTGTGGGGGCCAATTTGATTTATGAGGATTGGAGAAGACCTCTCTTACAAGGTGACACTTAAGCAGAGACATGGAGGGAACAAGGGAGTGGCGAGTCATGAAAATATCTGGAGGAACCACATTCCCAGCAGAGGGAACAGCCTGATGCAAAGGCTTTGCAGTGGGAAGTCTTTGCGGAGGAGGGAAAGTAGCATCAGAGGGTAAAGAGGGGCCATATCACATGGTGTTTTATACTGTTATATGTAAATCTTTGGTGTCACAAAAGAAGTAGCACTTGAATATAAATTTTCTCAGCAAACCAATTTACTTTTATAGAAGGGTGCATCTAACAGATGGAGCAATGGCAAGCATGCACCTGGACAAGGGAGGGGAAGCGGTTCTTATTCCTGACACAGGTAGCCCCTACTGCTGTGTTGTTCCCCTGCTGGCTAGGGTTAGACCGCACAGTCTAAACTAATTCTGTTCAGCTATTTTAAAGAGAACAGGGGTACAAGCCAGACTGGCAGGTGGGCAGTTTGGCAGGAAGGAGGGTTATGGGACAGGTCAGAGCAGGTGACCAGGGGTGACTCAAGTCAAAGCAGGTGACCAGGGCAAGTGACCGAAGCAGGTGACTGGGATGAGTCAGGAAGAAGCAGGAGACCGGGGAACAGATGTGAACTACTGATTAGAACTGGTAGAAAGGGTTGTTTACTGAAAGTACAAGGAAGTTAAACTTTAAAATGGAGAATTAAAGAATAAGAGAGCTGAACATACTAACACACTGATTCTTTGAAGAGAAACTTGGAGTTCACTATATCTAACAATAGCTACTATACAGATTTTGCATTATGTATTCGGAGATGGGGAGTCGTGGGAATGTTTTGAGGAGAGCTATGCCCCATCTGACTTACGTTTTGGATTACTTAGGCTTTTTGCAGAGAATAGACTGTAGGGTGGCAAAGGTAGGATCCAGAGCCCACTTAGGAAGCCACCTCAGTGAACCAGGGAAAGAAAGTGGCGTCTCGGTCTAGAGCGGGAGATGTAGATAGATTCTGAATGCATTTTTGAGGGAAGTGGTGTGGGACTTGCTGATGGCTTAGAGGTGTGTGGTGAGTGGGGGGATGCAGAACAAAAATGACCTCAACATTTTTTTTTGTCAGAAGTTGCCATTTCCTAAGATTAGGGGAGATATTGGTCAAAGCCGATTTGAGCAGAGTGGGGTCAAGAGTTTGGTTTTGTACCTGTTAAGTTCAGGATAGTTACTGGATACTCAAGGGGATATATGAAGAAGCAGTTGTACCTGGAAAGGATGAAGCTGGAGATGAAAATGAGGGATTTGTCACCATAGAGGCAGTATTAAATGCCACAGGACGGTGAAAACAGCTAGAGAGTAAGGCCCTGGAGCACTCCAATCTCAGAGACCAGGAAGATAAGACCCAGCAAAGAACACTGAGAAAGAAGTTAGTGGGAAGGACGATACAAAAATCAGACTACGGAGGCCAAGGGAACAAAGTATTTCAAGAAGACAGGAGCAATTAATTGCATCAAATGCTGCTACTCACTTGAGTTAGATGAAAACTGAGGATTCACCATTTGTTGTAGGACATTAGGCATCATTGTTAAAGTTGACAGAAATATCTTTCTGGGGTAGTGGGGGAGAAATCAGGAGAGAGTGGGAAGAATACAGGTGGAGACAATTATTATTATTTTGAGACAGAGTCTCACTCTTGTCACCCAGGCTGGAGTGCAATGGTGCCATCTTGGCTCATTACACCTCCGTCTCCTGGGTTCAAGCAATTCTCCTGCCTCAGCCTCCCAAGTAGCTGGAATTACAGACACCTGCCACCAGGTCTGGCTAATTTTTGTATTTTTAATAGAGACAGGGTTTCACCATGTTGGCCAGACTGATCTCGAACTCCTGACCTTGGGTGATCTGCCTACCTCAGCCTGCCAAAATGCTGGGATTACAGGCGTGAGCCACCACACCCGGCCAAGACAATTATTTTTATGTTTGTGAAGTAAAGGAAAGCAAAGAAATGGAACAGGAGCCAAACAGATCAGGGATGATTTTTCTTAAGATGAGAAATAGTGCAGCATGTTTGTGTTCTAATAGGAATGATACAGCAGAGAAGGAAAATGTTATGATACAAGAAAACAATGCGTGATGGCAAGAATAGTACCCCTGAACTGGCTAGAGGGGAGGGGATTCAGTGGACAACTGGAGTGCTTAGCCTTAAACCCCACACCTATGCTTTCTCTGGAAGCCTCCCCAGCATGATGCATTCTTCACTTCCTACTCAGAACACTCCTGTTTGCAAGAACAAAGCCCAGGACAGACACTTGCTATTTCTGCTACCTATAACCATGAATTAGAGAGAAAAGAGAAATAGGAGGTGACAGAAGACTTTGTCCAAGCTGCTGAATTTAGGTGTGTGAACTATGAGCTTGTAAAATCACCTTGCTGGGGATATTTTCAAGGTTGGAAGGCAGTTTCAAGAGGTAGTTGACACAAATTAACACACACCACTAAAATACAAGTGGGGAAGTGATCTAAGGTGTTTACAAAGCAGGTGGCAGTTACCATTGCCTCTCTGACTTCCACAGCTGGTATTTAATAGGTTCCTTATAAGGTCATTCATATAACAAATGTAAATGGAGGTCATGGGAAAGGCTTTGGAGATAGAACAAACACAGGGCTTTTGTCCTCAGGGAGCCGGAGGTCCAGGAAGGTTTTTGTGAACACAGGATGTTCAAAATACAGCACCCCATGTGACGTGTTTGGAGAGAGTTACACATGAAGCAGACACACAGAGCAGGGTTGGGTAAACCCAGTAAGTATGAAGGAGGCAAGGCTGGGGCTTGTCTTCAAGAAGGAGTGGGCTCTGTACAAGGATATGTAAGAAGTTATTTCTGACACAGGGAGCAAAACCTCAGGGGTATGAAATACATTCAGGAAACACCAAATACCGAGTTGACTGGAATTGGGACTTTTTCCTGAGGGCTATGAAGATCCAAGGAAAGATTTCAGTAGAGGGACAGTTGGGGTGGGCATGTTTAGCATTCAGAGCACAAAAGAAATATAAAAGAATTGCCCAGGTTGAAAGGCATTTCATCAGTACATAAATAGGTTCACTTACTTATCTTGTAGTATAGCTGAATTATACATACTCTCCATGGTTTGGGGGTCTAGAGGCAGGTGTGGAAAGAAGAGGAAGAGTTTCCTGTTTCGGAACTATTTACCAAGCCAGGGTCTTGAGCGTAATTATTAAATGACTATTCTTTAAGATGCAGAGTTGAGGCCAGGCGTGGTGGCTCATGCCTGTAGTCCCAGCACTGTGGGAGGCTGAGGCGGATGGATCACGAGGTCAGGAGTTCGAGACCAGCCTGACCAACATGGTGAAACCAGTCTCTACTAAAAATACAAAAATTAGCTGCATCTGTAATCCCAGCTACTTGGGAGGCTGAGGCAAAATGGCTTGAATCTGGGAGGTGGAGGTTGCAGTGAGCCGCGATCACGCCACTGCACTCTAGCCTGGGCAACAGAGTGAAATTGTCTCAAAAAAAAAATTATGTTGAGTTTAGTACTAAAGTTTTCTAAGCATACAGCTCTAATTCCAGTGACACCCATTTAAGCACCTACTAATGGCAAAGCAAATACCTACACAGGGCTGATGGGAGCATCCCCAAAAAATGTGAGAGGCATACCTCTGATGACACTTAAATTATTTTAAGTGGTATATAGACAGGCACAAGATAATAGAATAACTGAATAGTTATACTATTCTAAGAAAAGGAATATATGTGGCACGTGAATATGACAAAAATTCTGAGGGCAGCCAGTATAATGGAATGAAGTACTGATATATGCTACAACATGGATAAACCTTCATCATGTTAGGTGAAGGCCACCATTTACAAAATGCCATTCTGAGTCCATTTATATGACATGACCAGAAGAGACAACTCTAAATAAGTAGATTAGTAAATTGCCTGGGGCTGGGGGCGGAAAAGGGGAGAGAACAAATAGGGCATGAGGGTTTTTTAGGGGTGATGAAAATGTTCTAAAATTAGTTTGGGGTAATGGTTGCACAACTCTGCAAGTCTACTAAAAATCACTAAATTGTACACTTAAAATGATATTATGGCATGTACATTAAAGCTATTTAAAAACTGTAAGAGTGGTCAGTGCTCACACCTGTAATCACACCAGCATTTTGGAAGGCCAAGGCAGGAGGATGGCTTTAGCTTGGGAGTTCAAGAGCAGCCTGGGCAACACGGCAAAACACTGTCTCTACAAAAAATACAAAAATAGGCCAGGTGTGGTGGTGCATACCTGTGGTCCCAGCTACTCAGGAAGCTGAGGTGGGAGGATCGCTTGAGCCTGGGTGGTGGAGGCTGCAGTCAGGTGTGACTGCACCACTTCACTCCAGCCTGGGTGACAGCGTGAGACCCTACCTCAAAAAAGAAAATAAGACTTTGAGAGTCATGTGTGAATGCCTGAAATTCTGAAATCATCGGGCAGTAACAATAGGATGATATTCAACTGTGTTTGTCAGAGCTGCTACTTTGAAGGAAAAGATAGAAGGACAGCCAATCAGGGCTAGTTCAAGACCACTCTAATCTGTCTTTACTTGTATTATAAACAGCTCAACTTTGAAACACCGCTAGAGAGAAATGAAGCTACTGCCAGAACAAAACTAGGTCCACTCTGCCCAGCACCAGCTGATGGCATAAGCATTGTGCAGGGCCACTTAACGTCTAGGTGTCATAGTTTATTTATAAAGGTGACTCATGCCTTATTTATGATATAAAGAAGGTCACCATGTAAACATCTTTGAATAAAACTTCCATGAGCACAAAACAGAACAAGAGGTGTCAGCATACAGAACCTGGCTTTATTTAGATGGGTCTGCATCAGTCACTTGTCCAGAGTCCTGAGATCTGGGTACAGACAGCTTGATGAAATCTAACCCATTTGCAGGTTGAGGAGTGTCGGCCTGGGGCTTCCACAGACAATTTCAGCAGAGGACAAGATTCCTCCCATCCAAGTACTAACTAGGCCTAACCCTACTTAGCTTCTGAGATCAGACAAGATTGGGCACGTTCAGAGTGGTATGGACATAGACTGGAGGACAAGATTTCTAAGCTAAACGTGCCTGACCGTGGTGTCCAGGGAGGGCAGCATCATCACAGAGTGTGTCTGGTTTTTATATGCTTTGCACAAATTGAAGTGATTACCACTTGTGAGTTCCTTTATGGAGACTCCAAATAAAGACTCTGAGATGAAGACAGCTGAGAGCATGATGGAGTAGGTCAGCCCTCCTCATGCAAACTCTGTCTGCACGAGGCCCACCCCTCCAGTGCACATAGAGGGATGGGATGGGAATGAATCTAGAGGAACACGTCCCAGCTGTGATCCAGCCACCTCTGCGTTTGAGGGCTCCCTCCCCCTGGTTGCCACGTTAAGTGTAGCCTTTTAAACTGGTCTTTCTGTGTCCACCCAGATGCTTTCAGGAGAAAATCTCCCCTCAAAGCCACCACAATCCTTTTTAGAACAAATTTAGTGAAGTCACATTCCCACTCAAAACTCTCTAATGGCTTCCCGGAAGTCTTATTAAGAACAAAGCCCAGGCTAGGCGCCGTGGCTCACATCTGAAATCCCAGCACTTTGGGAGTCCAAGGTGGGCAGATCACAAGGTCAAGAGATAGAGACCATCCTGGCCAACATGGTAAAACCCCGTCTTTACTAAAAAATACAAATATTAGCTGGGTGTGGTAGTGCGCACCTGTAGTCCCAGCTTCTCGAAATGCTGAGGCAGGAGAATCACTTGAACCCAGGAGGCACAGGTTTCACTGAGCCGAGATTGCACCACTGCACTCCAGCCTGGTACCAGAGAGACTCCAACTCAAAAAAAAAAAAAAAAAAAGAACAAAGGTTCAGTGGATCTGAATCCGCGCTGTCCGTTTGCAGGCCCTGAATCTTAAAATATGGCTGCCTGGAACTCAGATACACTGTGGGTGTGAAACACACACTTGCAGACATTCTTTTGTTTACAGTATTTGAAGGCAATATGAAAAAGTAATGAGAACTAGCTCATTAATACTTTTAAATATTATCACTGTTAAAATAGTAATATTTTAGTTCTATTGACTTAACTAAAATAAATTTCACCTGATTTTCAAAACTATGCCTAAGAAGAGAAAATGTTACATTGGAAACCATGTTCTGTTGCTATTAGGCAGCACTCAACTCTTCCTTGCTTATTCCCTAACAACTACACTGGCTTTCTTATTTCTCTTGGAACAAGGCAATCATGCTCTGGGTTTTGCACCTGCTGTGCGCTCACGTTAGAGTGCACTTCATTTAGCATAGCATGTGGCTTCTTCCTTTGCCTCCCCCAGGCCTCTGTTCAAATGTAACTTTATCAGAGAGGCCTTCCCTGACTAGACTCTCTAAAGATGTGCCCTAATCCCCTCATTCACCTTCTCTTGCTTTGTTTCTGTTCATAGGACTCACCACCACTGATGTTATACTGTACATTGGTTTTGTCTGTTAATCATTGTCTCTTCTACCAGAATGTAAACTTCAAAGGGTGGGGGCTTTGTTTGATTCATCATCAGCTCTCCCAGTGCCTAGAATGCCACCTGGCATCAAGTGGGAAAAGTCCTTACTTGCATAAGGCTCTGTCTCATGAGGGAGACTGAGGAGTAAGCAGATTTCTTCACTGCATTACATAATAGGGTGATCTTATGGGGAGTATGGCCCGATAGGCATGCAGAGAAAGATGCTGATGCTGTTCTTGGTGATCTTCCTTCCATCCATTCACCCTCTTCTTAACTAACATAATTCCAATGCTATTCAGGTATCCATACCTCCCCTTAGCCAAGTTCCTCATAAAAAGAAGACCACCACCCCTTCCCCATGTGGGACTTATTCTCTTAGCCAGTGATTGGTTTAAAAAGTGGTCATGTGACCCAACTCTGGCCAACGAGGCTATGAGGGCTTACAGAGGGGATTCTGAGAAACGTGCTTTTCCATAAGAAGAGACAGTGTCTCTTTTCCTTCTAGGCAATGCCATCTTTGCATGTGATGCCTGGAACCGCCATGGCCAGTTTGTGACAGCCCGAGAATAAATCCAGAGCTGAGATCAGTCTAGCAAAGGTAGGAGAAACACTTGGGTCTCTGTGATGTCACTGAGCAGGTGAATCGACCAGCTATGTGGTCTGTACTACTTTTTAGGAGTCTTCATGCGAGATAATACATATCTTTATTTTTAAGTAACATAGAGTTAGGGCTTTGGTAATTTTCAGCTGAAAGTTTCCTGGACCTGGTACCTGACATAACCTTATGAACGTCTCAAGGATAGCATCTGTCTTAAATCAGGTTCACCAGGCTCTGAGATGGAGATTTTCATGCAAGACATTTCTCAGGGCGTAGCCTTGAGGTCAACACCTGTTGGGGAGTGAAGGAAATGGGATCCAGCAAGAGACAAGCTGAACATAATGCAGTTGCAATGAAGGCCTCCACTCATCCCGCTGCAAGCTCTGAAGTTGGGATGGCCCCAAGCCTTGTACTTCCTTGAGCCAGCCACGTGGGACAGTCATGGGATGCAGGTTGGCCCCAGGTAGGGAGAGTGACTTTGGTTGGGGCAGTTCTTTTTGACTGAAGGCATTTTCTGGAGAGAGACAGTTAGGTGGGAGCTGTTAGCCACTGACTTCCCAGTAGATGGAGGCAAATATGAGTGGTTCACCTCAGCATTGACTACAGCTTTATAAAGCAGGTGATAGCTAAGCTATGATTTAAAAAGATAAGAGGATGATTAGGAAAATGGAGACCATTCCAAGGACAGGAAATAGTATTTGAAAAGCCTAAAATTAACAAAGAGCATGAGCTCAGAACTGAGAGGTGACAGAAAAATGGTGATCCTTTTTCTCCCCACCCTAAGTCAGTTTCAGTTGGGTTTTTTGTCACTTGCACCCAAGAGGTCCTGATGGGTACATGCAAGATCTAGGTGGCAGAGACAAGATCTGAAGTCTGTTCTCTGCAACTCAAGAGTCCATGACCTTAATCGACATGCCATGTTGTCCCTTCAGCTAACCAATATATCCCCGTATCTGACTCACTTAAAGTGTTCTAGGCAAGATCTTTAGATCACTACACATTTGAAAATGACGTTGTATGAGTTGGTTGAAAGAGTTGAATCCCATATATTTTTGTCCCCACATGTTTGCAAAGAAACTTTCATTTTACCTCTTCTAAATTAAATTTCTGTTTATGAACCTTCCTTTGTCTCTCCCCTGTGTGATGGGAGCCACAGGAAGGAGGAAAGGCAGGGCCATGGAAACAGAAAAACAAGGCACTCAGTCATAGCAGGAGTCCCATAAACTAAGTCCTAAAGATGGAAAGAGATTATTTCATTCACTGTAAATCACTCCCTGGCAGGCAAGGCTTTTGTTACCGCAGAAGGCCAAATGTGCTTCTGAAGTGAGTTCATCACATAAAAGTAGCATCTGGAGAGCCATTGACATAATGTTGAGGGAAGCAAACAGCCTGGCTCCTGGGGCCCTGCCCCTGCAGTGAGTGTGTCACCAAGAGCTACAGCATTTCCTGTAGGCTCATGAGCGGAGCCCCTCTCAAAGCAGCCATGCTCCCAGGTCAGAACAAACCAAGTTTTAACTGGGGTAAGAAAAAGCTGCTATCTTCAAGGTATACCATGTTCTGATATTTCCCCACCTCTGGGCTTTTACACATGCTGTTATCTACTTAGGCTGCTTTTTCCTTTCTTATGCCTGGAAAACTCCTGGCCATCCTTTAAGACCTAGCTCAAATATCACATACATGTGAAGCGTTCCCCATGTCTTTCAAGGATGATGCAGCTGCCCCCTCCTCAGGGCCTTCTCAGCAATTTGCACGGACCCTTTCTATATCATGTTTCTTTCGTAGGTAAGACAATGTATTGTAGTTCTTAGTCTTAGCAATCAGATTCCCCTTTAGACTAAAGTTCTCCTTTTGGGGAAGAACATGGGCCATTCCTATCTACAGCCTCCTGGTGCCAGACACATGATATGTACTCAGTAAGGGTTTGAAGGGTGAATACATGATTGCATGTGTGTGTGACAGAGAGAATGAGTGTGGATATGTGTTGCCTGAATGGTGGGTGAATGAGACAGTGAGTGGGTAATGATGTGTGTGTAAATGAGTTTGTGTGGATAACTGGGGAGATGAATGATGACGGAGTACATGGAAAGCAAGTCTAGAAGTCACATTAGACTTTGGAAGTTTGTCTTTTGAACTTTGAATGGTTTTATTCCTTTGCAACTGTACTTGGGCATCTCCTTACCCACCAATCACTGCACTGCTTAGCATAAGAAAGACAAAACTTATTACTTTCTTTAAGGGCAGGACAAGTTTATTTCCAGGGGTAAAGCAGTAGGCAGGAGGTGCTGTAGTTGGAGAAAACCAAGAGGCTTGTGGATGTTCAGATAATAAAAATCCTGAAAATGCTTCCGAAGTCCTTAAAGTGATGGAAGATACACTTTTACTCCTGGACTCATCAATTCTTAACCTTTTTTGTTTGTTTGTTTTCTTTCTGTTTTTGGTGGTGGTGGTGAGGGTGGAAGTGGTAGAATCTTTTACAATAGGATAAACTCTATGGGCCTTCTCTCCAGAAAGTATGTACAATCACACACAAACATGTACACACACATGCATGGTTGGGTGTGTAAATACACGATTAATGGAACCTTTTGAATGCAGCTAAAGGATACGCAGACCCCAGGTTTCAAACCCTTTGAGATTTCATGTGTCTGCTTTAGCTTACTACCATATTCACAGGATTATCAGAACACTTAGCATAAAATACTAGGGCTTCACGTATTTCTACTGAATTAAGTTGAATTTCTGTTGAACTGGTTTCAATTGAAATTGCCCAACTTGAGAAACAGGGGCACGGACCTGCTGACTTTCTCAAAATCTCATTTATCTGGGGAATGTTCAACTATACACAAGGTGGCTCCAGAAATCGATTCTGTACCGGTAAAATGATTTTGCCAGTACGTTCCATCTTCAGCCCTCACCAGGACATGCGAGTCTTTCCTTCCAAAAAGCATCGTGGTGGAAAATATGAGAGTGTGAAGTATGATTCACATCTGGATGAGTAAACAGACCTCTGTGTTGAAACAACTTAATTAATGGTGATGCCAAGCCCTTGGCCTTGTTTCCTCAGTGCCATATGCCGTGCAACTCACATCCAAGTCTCCGCTCTTGAGTGGGACATGTGAAACTCCAGTCTAGAAAGGGCAGCCTAGATTGGTGAAAAAAATTAACAACTGAAGTGGAACAGAATTAAAATTTAATTTATCTTCAACCTGGCATTTAATGAAGGGTGTTTGATTTCATTAATAGAGCTTAGAGAAGCTCTCCTGTTGAGAAGGACTTATATAAGGGCAAAATGAATAACTGTCCGACCACTAGGGAGGCAGAATGGTAAAAATGGAAAATGTCAGTAATGGGAGGTTTGGCCAGGATGTAAGAAAATTGGTATTTTTATATACTGCTGGAAGGAGGGTGAAATGTGTAAATATTGTGGAGAGCTATTTGATAATAACGATAAAAACCAAACAGAAAAAGCATATTGTCTCTGACCCAAGTGTTCCAGTGTTGAAATATTTTTCTGCAAATGTTCTCATTCCTATGCACAATGAAGATATTCACTGTTTATGCTAGCATAGACTGGAAACAACGTTAAGTGTCCAAGAATAAAGAATTGGCTAATTAATCCATTCACACAATGGCACTCATTGTGGCATTTGGGGAGGAGAAAATAGCTTAATATGCCCTGATGAGGAGTCACAGCCATGATATATTTTTTCAGTGGAAAAAAAAGCATGAGGCTTTAAGAGTAGTGCTAATGATAAGAACAGAGATGTGGAAATGCTTGGAATATCTGTAGAAGGCGAGGCGTATACACACACACACACACTTTATAATGATGGACACTTCTAAAGAGAATTGGGGGAGGGCATCACGGATGGATTAATACTTAATCTTCATCGTATATACTTTGTACTGTTAGGATTTTTACTATATGCATATATTAATTTTTAAAATTAAAAATTTTCTAAATACAAGAAATCCTTTCTAAAAACAAGTAATCAATTCTTATTTGTTCATTTATTCACTTAAATATTTACTGAGCACATGCAAAGAGCAAACATTTGATGACCCAGTCTTCAAAAATGTGGCCCACTATTCGTGCATTAAGGGTACTGAACAAACTGCTGTGCTTCTTATAATGTTTCCTAACTGCAACCATATGGCAAGTTTGTTTTGGGAAGGAGGAAGGAAGAGAAAGGGTAAAATTCTTTGAGCCTCTGCTGTTTTTCAGCCACTGTGCTGGACACTGTCTATATACTATCTCATCTAATCTGGTCTTATTACTGAATTCCTAGCACCTAGATCAGGGCCTGCATCTGATGAGCAAATGGATGACTGAATGAACAAATAAATAAAGGAATGAATTGTGGTGCATGGATCCTCTGTCAAGAGGGACCAAGTATCCTGAGGAAGGGCAGACTCTCAGCTGAGCCCAAGACCCAGGTGTCCTGTTGGGTGCTGCTGAGGGCAGGAGTTACACACCTGGCTTTTCTGGTGCTCCATCTGGGGGAGACTGCCTACGCAATAACCACTTGGGGCTTCTGCCCAGGGTAGAAACCAGGAAGCAGAAGACAATGTGTACCCAGGAGGCTTGTTTAATATTTTAATAGTATGTATTTTTAAAATATATCTTCAGGGTACACTAGTCCGTTTTTCTTCACTTCTATTATATTCTTTGAAACCTGAGGGTTTTGTCTACTTTCTGGAACAGTTGCCTCTGTAAGAAAAAGTCTTAATTCTTCCAACAAATATTTACTAAGAACTTTCATTAAGAATACATTTGACAGATTACTACTGACCCTTTCTTTCTTTAAGTAACAACTTCCCCCAACTAAGGGTCATGTCGTGTAACATGTTTATTTCAAAAGAAACAAACACACAGTGGACCGTATAAGATGTTGGGTTCTCTTTTTGCATCTGCTGCTAGGAAGCTCAGAGCCTGAATGTGCCATCTATTTCTAGCATAGTTTCCATTTTGTCTATGAAAGCGGTGCTTACCTGTTTTATACTACTCTATAGGGCCTTTTTTCTTAAATGTATTTTATCTTAGATTATATGACCCCTATAAAGACCTTGGAACAAGCCAAGTGTACTAGTTTCCAAGGACTTCTGTAACAAATTATCACTAACTAGGTCGCTTAAAATGACACTATTATTCCTTCACAATTCTGGAGGTCAGAAGTCTAAAATCAAGGTGAAGGATAGGTTGGTTATTTCTGGAGGTTCTGACAAAGAATTCATGTCTCTTTCCCAGCTTCCGGTGGCTGTCAGCAATCCTTGGCATTCCTCGGCCTGTAGCTGCCTCACTCTGGTCTCTGCCTCTGTCTTCATACAGCCTTCTACTCTGTGTGTCCTCATCGTTTTTGTCTCTTATAAAGACACCCATTATTAGATTTGGAGCCCACCCTAATCCAGGGTAATCTCTTATCAAGGTCCTTAATTATACCTGCAAAGGTCCTCATTCCAATAAAAGTCATATTCTGAGGTTCAGACAGGGTGTGTCTTTTTTTTTGGGGGGGGGTGCTATTTAACCCACTATACCAGTAAATAAATAAGTACAGAAGTCCATTTAAAAATAATATAAGAGGCTGGGCGCAGTGGCTCACTCGTGTAATCCCAGCACTTTGGGAGGCCAAGGTGGGTGGATCACCTGAGGTCAGGAATTCAAGATCAGCCTGGCTAACATGGCAAAACCCTGTTTGTACTAAAAAAATATCCAGGTGTGGTGCTGGGCACCTGTAATCCCAGCTACTCTGGAGGCTGAGGCAGGAGAATCGTTTGAACTCGAGAGACAGAGGTTACAGTGAGCTCAGATTGCACCACTCCAGCCTGGGTGACAGAGTGAGATTTCATCTCAAAAAATAAAGTAAAAAACAAAAATAAAAATAATGAAAGTGATGTATGCCAGGCATGGGGGAACTAAGGTAGATCTCATGAGAGCATAGCTCCAAAGGAATTCACAATCACGTGCAAAAGTCCCTGCCAGCATAATCCATTCTACATTGTTAGGACAAACATATCTTCACGTGGAGCTTTACTATTCTGCAACTCTTCTATCTCAGTCTGCAGTGAGAGTGCCATGACTGAAAGGACTCTTCATGACCATGCATTCAAAATTTCTCATTTTATAGCTGTAGACTAGAGCTCAGAGAAGGAAAGCAAGGCTGCACAGCAAAGTTGCAAAAAGAAGATTTGCAGATCTGCCTGGGGCTCTTCCTCCTGTTCTTTCTCATCAGTAAAGATGATGGAGACCCAGTTCACCAACCAATAAAAATGAAAGTCATCATTCCAAAGGCTGGAGTAAGAGAAACTGCACATCGTAAGAGCTTCCCTTGAGAAGGAGGCAGAGGGCATGGGCTTCCTGACCACAAATAAAAAGAAACAGCTGAGAAATGGGGATGTCAGTTTCTGCTTTCACTATCAGGATGCAGCCAAAGATGTAGATATGGACAGACTGAGCCCTCATCCCAAAGGGGAGAGCAGCATTGTCCATGTGGGTATCCCAGGATGCTCCATGCACGATCTCATTTAATCCTTCCCCTTAACATTTCTGGCAGAGACTTCTCTGATTCCTCTACGTCACAGGTGAGAAAACTGTAGTTTAGAATGGCTAAGTCATTTGGACAAAGTCGTATGGTCCGTTAGGTGTGCAACCAAAGTTTGGCTCTGGTTCTTGGCTTAGCTCTGGCCCTGCCTGGATTTCTGGTCCTGGATAAGGTATTCTAGTCTGGGCCTCAGTTTTCCCATCTGCAAATGCAAAGTGTGGATGGAATGACTCAGAATCTTCTGCTTCTTAAGTTTAGTGATTTTCACAGTGTGGGAAATGTAGCTGACTGTTGTAGACCAAATTCTGTCCCCCAAAATTCATGTTGAACATAATCCCCTGTGAACTGTATTTGGAGATAGGCCCTTTAAGGACATAATTAAGGTTAAAGGAGATTTTAAGGGAGGGAAGTACAGTTGACTGTTATGGACTGAATTCTGTTCCCTCCAAATTCATTTTGAACCTAATCCCTTATGGACTGTATTTGGAGACAAGGCCTTTAAGGAGATAATTAAGGTTAAAGGAGGTTATAATGGTGGGGTCCTAATCCATAGGACTGGCGTCCTTATAATGAAAGGAAGAGACACCCGACCTCTGTCTCTCAGCCTTGTGAGGACACACGGAGGAGCAAACTGCACCAGGAGCCTTTACCAGGAGCTGTATTTGCTGGTACTTTGATTTTGAACTTCCAGCCTCCAGAACAGTGACAAAATAAATTTCTGTTGTTGAAGCCACTCAATCTGATACTATGTTATGGCAGCCCAAGCTGACGAATATGCTGATCATCACTTGATTTTGTGGATTCATGTATTGGAAACAGTCTCTAAAGGTGGATGGCAGAGGACTATTTGGATCAGATTCTGGATGTGGGCCAAGGCAAGGTATTCTGGATGGCCAAGGGATGGGGGTCATGATAGGCCAAATGAGGGGACACAAGCCACAACGGTCATAAATAGCAAAGAGTTTTTCATGCCAGAGGGAGTACCAGAGCAGCACAAAGGTTAAAATTTCCAAGGACTGAGATGGTGCCTGTCATATTCCTCATTGCCGAGCTCAGAGCCTGCCATGGAGTAGCATTTCAACAAAATGCATTGACTGACTGGCTGCACAAGCACTTATCAAACTAGCTCGAACCCTGGTTCTGCCTCTTAGGCAAGAGACTTTTCGATACAAATTACACATCTATAGAATGGGTACCATGATAGCAGGACTGTTTAAGTCTCACACAAAGACTTCAGTGGTTGAGAGTTTGAGTTCTGAGGTTGGATGGTATGAGTTTAAATCTCACCTCTTGGGCTTCTGAACTGTTAGATTTCAACCAACATCCCTGAACTTTCTGTGCCTCAGTTTTCTTATCTCTAAAAAGGAGATAATAATACCACTCTATGAGGTGCAAGGAAGGTAAAGTGAGATGCGAGTGCAATGTGCTTGGCGAGGTATTTGGTACATAGTAAATGCTCAGTTAATAGTAAATACCTTCTTCTCTTTAATATTCCTTCAAAGCTGCAGAGTGTGGGAGTAAGGGGCTTCCCTTCCGGTCCTACATTTAACTAAATCAGAGGGAATATTGCCCTTTTTCAGCCCTGAATCCCTGCAGACTCAGGATTCCCCACTGCAGCCAGTAACCAGCCTGCTGGATTGGAGCTGCTGGGTAACACCTTTTTTAATAAAAACAGAAAAGAAAGGTTTTTCTCAGATGGGCTCACTTGCTGAAGAACTCTCAGAAATGCATTAACTCTAGTATTACTAAACATCTGAATGCAATTTGCGGCTATAATAACATCTCTCTAGTTAGCAAATGTTTATGCCTCTCTATAATTTTCTTTTCCATATGAAAATAGACCTGTCATACTAACATGGTGGGCCAGCTGCCACTATAATATTGTTAACAGGCGGGAAGGATTATAGGTCCTATAGTATGGTGGGCTCGAGATGCATTTCTGTTCCAGAGTGGGCTCAGGGACGGATGGAGTTTCAGTTCTGGGGCCTACTTCACATTTGTCACTTAACAGGTAGAAAATATGTGACCCTAGAAGAAAGGAATTAGGAGACACCAGGCCTGCTCTCATCTGGTAGGGAAATGAGTGAGTAGAACATTTTTAGAGTCCCTACTTTGTGCCAAGCAATAGGCTAGGCTTTATATGTATTTCAGTGGTATTCCAACTTAGGTGTGTATGTCAAGGTCCCCCTGGAGATCTTCATAAACACAGATTCCTGGGCTTCACCCCATACTTGCTGAATTAGAATCCCAGTGGGTAATGCCTGAATATCAGATTTTTTAATGTGTTTCTTTGACCATCTAGTGGTTTCCATGCCTTTCAGAGTGTGTGGCGCTAAATCCTTATAGCATAGAGGAAAATAAAACTCTATTTCAGGGAAAATATTCCTTTTACATAGAAGAAATAGATGATGTAAGCTTCCCCTAAGTATTTATTTCCTTTTCAAATAATTGGATAATTTAGATCCTCCACCCCAACTAGCCTCCTAATTATCTGGTACATCAATTCAGCAAATATTTTCCGAGTGCCTACTAAGTGCACAGGTGTTTGGGAATGAAATACTAGAAAGACAAAGATACTACACTGTTCCTAGTTTCTAGAGGAAGAGCTGGGCATGAGCACAGATGATTATAATACAGTATAAATTGTACAGCAAATGGGGAAGTGGGAACCCTGAGAACGGCCACTGACTTAATATTAAGGGTCCAGGCAAGACCCCAAGAAGGAATGATAGCTCAGCTGAGATGAGAGGAACAGCAGAAGCCAGTCACAGGAAGGAAGCAGGGTGTGTGCTGGGCAGAGGGAACATCACACAGCTGAGTCCTGGGGCTAGAAGGGGCTTGGAGAGGCAGAAGGACTCCAGAAGTTTCTGCCTGGCTGCAATGTAGAATGAGAGGTAGAAAATGCTGAAAAATGAGATCAGGCTGGAGAGGGCAGTTGTATGCCATGCTCTGGAGTGGAGACTTTATCCTGAGGACAGCGAGGAGCTGTCGGAGGGGTCACACAAGGGCAAAACATGGTCATATTCACGTTATAACAATCACTCTGGCTTCTATGTGAGATGCAAGGTGAAGGCAGGGAGCAGACCTCAGGGCTGAAAGACCAGTTGGAGAATGTTGCTGTTGTTTGGGTGAAAGGGGATGGTCATTTGGACCAAGAGACTGGCAGTAGAGATGGGGCCCAGTTGACAGGCTCAAGACTCTGTGTCCAGTGAGTGACTGGATACCACACAACATGGACAGTAATTAGGGTGGAGAATAACCAGCCCCTCATTTGCCTGTCTCTATTTCAGCAAAAGTTAAGGCTTAATTTTAAGAAAATTAAGCAGATAAATGACTAAAGAATCAGGTCAGCAGATGCCATGCAAAGAGTGCAGCTTTGGAGTTAGGCAGTTTGGAGGTAGGGGTTCAAATTCCAGCTCTAACACCAGCTGTGTGGCAATGGACAAATATTTGCTTACATTTCCCCTTTATAACCTGCAGATATTAATGCCAATTACTATGGGTTGTTTTGACAATTGCACAAGTTAATGCAAACAAAGTGCATGGTGTAGGACTTCCCACACAACAGGTGAGCAATAAATGTTAATAAATATCAAGGGTTATGCAGACTCCCAGGTTCTAGTTTTAAAATGCAAGAATGGAACCAGAAGTTCTCTAAAGGCTGGTGGTTTCAGGCTCCACGTTTCATAACTCCATAGCCTCCTAACACAATTGCTTTCTGAAATCTTTGTAAAAAGGTGGAGAGTCTATTTGCCTCCTGCCTGACCATCCTCTAACCATTTCTCCATCTACCTATTTCTCCATCATCTGCCAGGCTAGGGTCTAGGGCTGAAAGATCAGAGAATGTCTCTTCTTGCCCAAAGCAATGATGAACAAACCTATTTAGGAGGAGAGAACATCCCTGCTTAACTATTATTTATCCCTCAGGCCACAGCTCACACCTCACTTCTTGAAGGCATGGTTCACAGACCAACAACATCAGCATCACCTCTAAGCTTGTTATCATTGCAGCATCTCATCCCAGCCCAGACCTTTTGAGTCAGAATCTGGAAGTTAACAAGTCCCTGGAGATGCAGGCACACACTGACAATGGAGAAGCCCTGCCCCATGCCCTTGGCAGGGTCAACCCCCTCCTTTATTAAATTCTCACTGATCCATGCATCTCTTTTGTGGCATTCCTCTGTCTTGTAAACTATTAACTATTGGTTACACCTCTTGCTTGATTTCTGACTTTCTCTACTAGACAGGTGACTCCCCAAATCAAGGTACATGTTTATCTCGTTCACCTCTTTATCCCTAGATTGTCGTGTAGTTCCTAGAACACAAAAGGAGTCACTTCATCAGTGTTGTAAAATGAATGAATGAAGAAATGATGGGGTTTGAGCTTACTGAATAAAGAGAGGCATTCATGCTCAAGAGCCTATCAGTCTTCTTAAGTGGGTCTTAAGTAGCTGCTAAGGGTCAAAAATAAAAAGGGTCAAAAAGTCAGTGCTGGCTGGGCACAGTGGCTCACGCCTGTAATCCCAGCACTTTGGGAGGCTGAGGTGGTGGATCATTTGAGGTCCAGACCAGCCTGGCCAACATGGTGAAACCCCGTCTCTACTGAAAATACAAAAAATAGCTTGGCGTGGTGGCATACTCCTGTAATCCCAGCTACTTGAGAGGCTGAGGCAGGAGAATCACTTGAACCTGGGAGGCAGAGGTTGCAGTGAGCTGACATTGCAGCACTGCACTCCAGCCTGGGCAACAGGGCAAGACTCTGTCTCAAAAAAAACAAAAAACAAAAAACAAAAAAACAAAAAATAAAATGTGCAGCTTGTAGTCCCAGCTACCTAGGAAGCTGAGGAGGGAGGATCTCTGAGGCTAGGAGTTTGAGGCCAGCCTGGGCAACAGAACAAGACACCATCTCCAGAAAAAGAAAAAGAAAAAAAGTCTAGCCCATCTCAACCTCAACACATGCATTGCTAAGACCCTGGAGAGTCTGTCTGAGCTTTATGTGGGTGTTACCGAAACAAAAATAGAGGGAAGAAAACCCCCCAAATTATAGGAAAAGTTTATTTGTTAGGTTTGGCTAAGGAAGGATTATGTGGTGACAATACTGTAGGCCTAGACAAAGAGGAGGCCAGATTTTGTGAGATTTGCAGCATGTCCCTTGCTCTGAGTCTCTCACTATCAAAACATAAATACAAATCTGCAATCCCCTGCAACTTCGTGTGGCAGTTATGAGAATTACCATTCACTGGCAATTCTCAAGACATATTGCACTGTCCAGCAATAAAAAGAGAATAAAGTACTGATTCATGTACAATGTGGATAAACCTGAAAAACAATGCTAAGTGAAAGAAAAAGGCACAAAAGCCACCTGTGGAAGGATTCCATTTATATGAAATGTTCAGAACAAATAAATTCCTAGAGACAGGAAGTAGATTGGTGGTTTCCAGGAACTCAGGGAGAAAGGAAGGGGAGGTGACTGTTTAATGGGTATAGGGTCTTCTTTGGAGGTGGTGGAAACGTTTTGGAACATCTAGGCAGAGGTGGGTTACAAAACACTGTAAATGTACTAAATGCCACTGAACTATTCATTTTTAAATTGATTAATTTTATGTTGGGTGAATTTTACCTTGATTAAAAAGAAAAATCGTGGAAGGCCAAGGTGGGTGGATCACTTGAGGTCAGGAATTTGAGACCAGTCAGGTCAACATGGTGAAACTGTCTCTACTAAAAATATAAAAATTAGCTGAGCCTGGTGGTGGGCACCTGTAGTCAGGAGAATCACTTGGATGGGAGGCAGAGGTTGCAGTGAACCATGGTCATGCCACTGCACTCCAGCCTGGGTGACAGAGCAAGACTCAAAGAAAGAGAGAGAGAGAGAGAGAGAGAGAAGGAGAGAGAGAGAAGGAGAGAGAAACAGTTGTGCTCCAAATCTCACTGTCTCCCTTTTTTTGAGAAAGGGAAAGTACCAAGTGATGAGTTTTTAAAGTGCCAGGTGACCAGCTATGCTTCTTTCCCACTGATTCTGATTCATTTGGTCTGAAAAGGGGCCCAAACATTGGTTATTTTTCAAAGCCCCTTAGAGGGGTTATAGTAGGCTGACAAAGTTGAGAACTATAGGTTTAAAGAAATGTGTTGTGATGGACAGGGTGTGGCTTTGAAGTCCAGCTAACCTGGGTCTTGGTTCTGCCTCCACTTCCAGATTGCTAATTCCCTGAACCTATTTCATCTGCAAAGATGCAAATTATAATATTTACCACATCAGGGCTATTGTTAAAATCACATTAGCTCATGTTAGTGATACACGTGGGCTTGACATTTATTAGGTGCTAAATAAACTACTATTATTATTATAAACAGTAGATGTTAAAATTGACTGTAAATGTTTAAAAGAGCCATTAAATTAAAGGTAATGAGATTTTTCTACTATTATTCCCGGATACTGGGCTTTGTGGGCGTAGGAAGGGGAAAGAGGAAGGATGATTTGTTGGCTAGATAATTATTTTCTCTACTTATCAATGTGTTTATATAATCAGGGCTAAAATAAAATTGATTGGAATCACAGTAGGTGATAATTCCTTTCAACTACAAATAAAAAAAAACTTCTTCCCTCATAAAGGCCCTTAAAGTTTTCTTTTGTGCCTTTGAGAAACAAACGAACCAAGCAAAGTGGTCTAGCACTTTCTGGCACATAATTGGGTTTTATTTCACGGCATTGAGATCTGGTTGTTGTTTTTGTTGTTGTTTTTGTTGTTGTTTTGGTCCACCCTGGCCTCTAAGGAGCTGAATTTAACTCATAGACTTTCTCAAATCATTATATCCCATAGTCAGTGGCAATAAATCTGACAAATTAAGTTTATCCAATGGCTTTCACTTTTTTTTTTCTTTATTTCTCCTCCACCTCAATTTTCTCATCAATCCATCCATTCATTTGCATGGAATATATGTATTCATATATTCATTTTTTCTGAGATGGAGTCTAGCTCTGTCACCCAAGTTGGAGTGCAGTGGTGTGGTCTTGGTTCACTGCAACCTCTGCCTCCCGAGTTCAAGCGATTCTCCTGCCTCAGCCTCCTGAGTAGCTGGGACTACAGGTGAGAGCCACCACACCTGGATAATTTTTTTTTATTTTTATTTTTAGTAGAGACAGGGTTTCACCATGTTAGCCAGCATGATCTTGGTCTCCTGACCTTGTGATCCACCCCCTTCGGCCTTCCAAAGTGCTGGGATTACAGGTGTAAGCCACCATGCCCAGCCCATTCTCTTCTTTCATTGCATGATTTTCTGTAAGCTGCTTCAATGTAACATTGTTACTATTACCTGAGGCTCTGGGGTCAGACCCTGTGGATTTGTCTCCAGTTCTCTTTCTGGATGTGTAGCATCAAGCAATTAAAAACAAAAATCTCTCTGTGCCTTGGTTTCTTCATCCCTACAGTGGGGATTTTAACAGTGTCTGCCTCATGGGATGGAGGATTCAATGAGATAGTGTATTTATGAAGAGTTTAGCATAGCCATGAAGTTAATCCTGAGAAATGATAGCATCTAATCCTCAGATCGGAATAGAATCCTTTGGCCTCTGTAATCACCTTTCCTGGGCATGCTGCTGCTTCTTAGCTATTTGGGGACAACACCTCTTTGGACAGTTGCCCGACAAAGCATCATTTCTTCCTCCGAGAAACTGGAGTTGGTGTCCTGAATTATTTGGCTGCTTTCAATCTTTCCACCCAGTGGAGCACAGCGGTGTCCACACCAGAGACCCTGTCCATGCCGCCTGGGTGTGTAGTGAGGCAACTGCGGACCTCTTGCCCTGACCTTTTGAATGTCGCACTCCCAATTTTAATTTCTTAAAGATCTTGCCCTTTTCCTTCTCCTTGAGTGGCAAATGCATCTCTCCTACCACTTATTGCAAGTCCTTGGAACTTTTCTCTAAGTGGTGCCCAAGGCAGTCGCATTTGAGATTCATCTTCATGTAAAGCCCGTACTCACACACACATTGAGCACACGCAATGTTGGGACTGTAATGCTTTACACTCAGCATCTCATTTAAATCTTAAAACCACCCCCATGAAATGGGCATTTTATTAATCCTGTATTTTAAAGGTAAGAAAACACGTATAACAAGTCAAGAAACTTTTCCAAAAGCCACAGAGCTAATATGCTTGAGATCAGATTTGAAAGTAGGCATCTCATCCCAGAACTGAGGTTCTTAACTATTGTATTGAACTGCCTCTTTATAACAATTATCTTTTTTCCAACCTCCTAGTTTAACAAAGGAAGCAACAACTTTTCAGAGAGGGACTGCCTGTTTTCATATCCCCTATTCCTAAACCCCAGGATCCTGGGAGGGTTTTCAGAATCAGAATCTTCTGCCTCATCTTTGCTGACTTTCTTCTCATGAGCATTTCATTCTCTAGAAATTGACAGAGGCAAGATTCTGGCTTCAGGGTGGTGATGGCCAGAGAGCCTCAAAAGCTTTTGGGCTAAGCCATATGCTCTGGCTGTAATTGCCAGAGGGAGACTGTTGAGTACCTAAAAGAATCACCAGGGGCTTAGTGTTTTGGAGCAGGATTTGGGTATTCCATGTTCCCACTACTCACCACATCCTAGATAGTAATTAGCAGAGTGATTAGCAGCCTACGATCATTGTTTGAGAGATGTAAGAACTTGGGTAAGACACTCACCTTCGTTGCACCTTGGCTTCCCTGTCTGTAAATGGAGATAGTAACAGTACCAACCTTTTAGGGCTATGTTGAGGATTCAGTAAGAATATGCTTAGTAGGGGATTGGAATGTAGTAAGTAATAAATGTGGGCTATTTATTTTTAGCAATAACATGAACAGTTTGCAGACTTTGAAGGATATAGATAGAAAAGCTCCTTGGAGGGCTGGGTTTGTGTCTTCTCTATCCCTCATATCATTTCAGCACCCAGGCCTTGACAGCATGCTGTCATGGAAAAATGTGATCATTCTTTCCTGTATTTAAAAAATGAATCTATCTGAAGAGCAACTTTATGAGAAGTATGTGCATCCTTGCATTTTATGACTTGGATTTTCTTCTCCTGCCTGCTGCCTGGGTTTAATAAAAGCACAACTATAACAGGGCAGCATCTGGACAAGCTGAGGAGGGGTTCAACTTTTAAGAATAAACCTAGCATCTTTAAGCATCAGCCTTGGAGTACAAATGGGCAGCAATCTGCCACAGCCGCTGTAACCGTGCCTCTGCTTCCTACCAAACCTGCTCTTCTCCCTGGCTTTGAGTGGAGGGACACTCAAGAGTAGCACAGCTTTCCAGCGGAAAGAAACAATAATACAAATTCAAAAGATAGCTAAACATGCAGAGACATGTCATTAAAGCAGAATTAGACATCAACTCAGACGGAAAACCTCAAATCCCCCAGAGTCCCCCAGTCTTTGGCAAGCCTGATATATTGAATGCCTGTGCCTTCCTTTGGTAGATTTATTTTGTTCTTCCTACTGCCCAAATTAATTGTTTTAGAGTCCTCTGCTATGACAGGTATTCTGAAAAGACCCAATCCACTGATTTGTAAATTTTAATCAATGCACCTCTTCAAAGACATTCCAATCTTGAAAAATATCACAGGGTGAGAAAAAGCCACTGGACAAGAAGAGGTCATCAGAAATTTGTCCCCTTATTCTCTGTGTTCTATGGTAACAGAAGGGGATGGAATTAAGAAGTTGATCTAATTTTTGTGCTTATTCAACTTTGTTAAAGCTTTTGTGTCTCAGTTTAGAACATCTCATCCCTACAGCATGGGAGATAACCTAGGGCCTCCTACACCTGGCAAGTGTGTTCTTTTTATTATTTGAAGCTACCCTAGGGCAGCAATAGGAGGAGGGCATTCTGGCCACTGTAACATCTAGAAGCAAAGGCCACAGCATTGAAGGCCATGGGCTACAATCCCGGTCATTTACAAAAATCATCTCCACAGGATTTTCTCATTTAAGGATGTCAGGTGCAAACCCCGGCCCCAACTTTCCAACAGATAAGGCATTCAGAGTTTCCCTAAATCCAAAGTACATTATACCCAGAGCCTTTAACACTATCTTACATGCAGGAGATTGTATCGCTACGAACAGGAGTGTCCATCTCTTCTCCTAACTGTAACATTTCTGATTCTTCGTGATTGAGCTCAGGCCAACAACATTATCCGAAATCCACAAATCATCCTCTAGTCTTAGACCATTCCATTTACATCTTCCCATTGCTCAGAGACTGATTATTACACAGAATTATATAAATCATAATAAAATGAAATTCTACATAGCCATGCCTAGAAAAGCTTTTTTTTGAAGTTATTTTATGTTTACTCATATTTCTTTATTAAAACACTTTGTTAAGAACTAAAAATAGAGACAGCTTAAGTTTCAGGGCTACATGAAACATCCCCTGATTCCCACTCTGGGGCATTTCATGCAAGCTCTTTTCTATAGCACAAGTCATGTTATATCATGTTTGTATTTTCCCACTTTCATCTCCTCTACTGTTTGTGAACTTCAATGCAGACCCTGAACTAATTGCTTTTTAAAGAGCAATTTGTCTTAGCTGCTCTCATGAATAATTAGAGGGCTCAGATGAGAATCTCACTGATATCTGGGCTTCAGTGGAGGAGGAAACTGGGCGGGGTATAGCTTAGTATCCTTCCAACAAATGCTACGGTTGTACTGCCTGATTCAAATCCTAGGGCCATCACTTACCAGCTGTGTGATACTGGGAAAGCTCCCTAGCCTCTCTGAGCCTCAGTTCTCTCACCGGTAAAACAGGGATAATAACAGATCTACATTTTTGGTCTAGCAGATTAAATGAGGACATGAATCAGGATCTCGCTCATGGTAAGTATTTATCCACAACATGTTAGCTGTTAGTATCATCCATGCTGAATGAATGAATGAATGAATGGATCGTATGATTAGATTATCTGTAATCCCCTACTAAAGGTCTGAAGATATCACTTATCTTCATCATGAAAAAGTCCTGTAAAGTGTTTCATGACCAAGATTCCAATTTGTTCACATTTCAATGTCAAACAATTGTCCCCATCAACCTTGGTGCATGTTAATATTGAGAGACGCTCAACAAACATGAAGGAAAATCAAGGATCCATCTTTAGATGGGACTCTAAAGGTCACTTGTTTCTGCTTCCTATCCTTTTCCACATAACCCTGTTATCTGCCCCCATTTTAATAATAGAATGACTACATTTTACTGGATGAGAACTAAAATTTCCTGAGTATCTGCCCTGTTATAGGCACCCTACTGGGTAATTTTAAATTCACTATCTCATTAAATATCCCCCAATGCCATGAATGGAAGGTGTTATTATTCTCATATTTGCCAATAAGGAGGCTGAGGCACAGAGATGTTACACAGCTTTCCAAAGGTCACACAGCTTGTAAGCAGCACATGTGAGAACCAATCCCAGGCCTCTCTGCCTTCAAAGCCCTTGTGTTTTTCATGATATCCCATTGCCTTCAGAAAATAAAATGAGTTTTGCCAAGCTGAATAACGGCCTTTCTTCCTTCTAGAAATGAAGGTGCGGTAGTCAGAGCTCAGATTTCAGTAGAACGTCATTTATAATGCCCTCTTCTGACCCCATTTAAAACCTCTCTCCTACACTCTCCACAAAGGTGTAGTTCATAAAGCAGCATTATCCTGTGTGACACCTTCCTCAATGTAAGGATCAAAATCCTTGGTCCCTGTAAAATAACCTCATAAAGCAAGTCTCCCTCTGAAACCCAGTGGATAATAAATGACCTTCCATCAGTTCTTTTCAGCTCCCGCCTCAGTTTCAGTCAAACGGTAACTGCTCCTGGCAAGGGTCTTTCGGAACCTGCCCTGAGTATATCCAGTTCTTTCAGTAGGAGACAAGGATGGCCAGAGAAGACGGTGTAGATGTTTGAGTCAAGGGGACATCAGTCCCAGGTTTACTGCTTCCTGTCTATGCAACCTTGGAAGTCATTTGTGTTTTCTGAGCATTATCTGCAACTTTAGGGATCACTTTATTTCCGGCATTGGCTTACTAAAAATTACCAGGTGTCAGTGCTCTGCTGGGTATAGAGATTTGGTGGTGAGTAAATACAGTCCTTGACCTATTTGAAAGATCTCCTTTGCTCATTACAGCAGAGTTAGGAAGAAGAGGAAGAAGAATCACACTACTGAGCAACTAAAATTATAACTGAGCTAAGTCCCACAGATGGAAGTCACATCATGCCTTAAGAATGCATAATAGGAAGACTTGATTAGGTCTGGAGAATTAGTTAAGATCCTAAGGATGATCAAGAGTTATCCAGGATGAAGTAGAAAGCATTCCAAGTTAAGGAAATGGTGTGTGTAAAGGCCCTTCCTTGAAGGGTCATCTGTGAAAGAAATGAGATGCCACACAGAGTACCTAGTACAGATTTTGAGAATAACAGGCATTTATGTCTCTTACTATTCTTGGTCCAAGGCCTTCCCTTCCTCCGTATCAGAACAGACATAAGTCCTCTTGATGCTCTGCCATTGGGATGGAGTAATTCCAGCATGGGATGCCATGTATACATTTAGGTAAATTAAGGTTTAGTTTTGTTTCTCTTTACTATTAGCCTCTCTTCACATAAACATGGAGACATGGTTTTTACCACATGGTTTTGGAGGTAGGTTTGGAATGGATTTTACTTAAGGTATAGGTGATCTGGCATCTAGAGAATTTTCTATGGAGGATATAACATGGAGGGACATCTCAAAGAGAGAGTCAACCATCAGATAAACAGAGACTAACATATAACCAGAGGGCAATATGTCTGCTGATTAGGGGAGACACATCATATGTAGTAAAACGCCAGTAACCAAGGTCACAACTGTGGTTTCCAATATGAACATCCAGTTTTAAGTATGTCAGAAGGGCAGGCATCTCCAATTGCAGGGGCTAACCTGTGATTCAGCTGCTTCTCACTAGGGCAACTTTACACAGCAAGTTTCAAGACACTGGAGCAGGAGGTATTTATTTTGTCATCATCATTTGCCATAGGCATTGTAGCTAATTATGAATGTGTCATAGCCAGAAATATATTAACTAATTTACTCAACAAACATTTGACTATCTAATATGGGCCAGCTCCTGTGTTGAATGTGAAGGATGCAGAAATAAAAAGATACTCTCCTTATTCCCCAGGAGAACACAGTCTAGTAGATACTGAACACATTTGGGGGATTTATCACATATAAAAAGTGGATGCCTCACTGGCAAAAAAAAAAAAAAAATGCCTTTTCCACAATGGAAAAAAAGGGATTTCACAAGTAAGTGTGGTTCCCTGTGTCTGTGAATTGGTGCCAGGTTAGATCCAGTAGAATCCAGCTCAAGCAATCCTCCCACCTCAGCCTTCTGAGTAGTTGGGACTACAGACTTATGCCACCATGCCCTGCTAATTTTTGTATTTTTTTGTTAAGATGGAGTTTCTCCAGGTTGCCCAGGCTGGTCTCAAACTCCTGGACTCAAGTAAGCCACCCACCTTGGCCTCCAAAATTTTAATTAAAAAAAAAAAATAGAGACAGCTGGGCATGATGGTTCATGCCTGTAATTCCAGGACTTTGGGAGGTAGAGGTGGGCAGATCACCTGAGGTCAGGAGTTCAAGACCAGCCTGGCCAACATGGTGAAGACTCATCTCTACTAAAAATACAAAAATTATCTGGGCATGGTGGTGGGTGCCTGTAATCCCAGCTACTTGGGAGGCTGAGGCAGGAGAATTGCTTGAACCCAGGAGGCAGAGGTTGCAATAAGCCAAGATCACGCCA
>CAUYLG010021662.1:0-16963 GCA_963573385.1 Cacajao melanocephalus | reverse complement strand
ACACGAATGTTCATTGCAGCACAGTTTACAATAGCAAAGACCTGGAACCAACCCAAATGCCCATCGATGATAGACTGGACAGGGAAAATGTGGCACATATACACCATGGAATATTATGCAGCCATCAAAAACGATGAGTTCGTGCCCTTCGTAGGGACATGGATGAACCTGGAAACCATCATTCTCAGCAAACTGACACAAGAACAGAAAATCAAACACCGCATGTTCTCACTCATAGGCGGGTGTTGAACAATGAGAACACATGGACACAGGGAGGGGAGCACTACACAGTGGGGTCTGTGGCGGAGAAATAGGGGAGGGACAGCAGGGGGTGGGGAGTTGGGGAGAGATAGCATGGGGAGAAATGCCAGATATAGGTGAAGGGGAGGAAGGCAGCAAATCAAATGCCACGTGTGTACCTATGCCACAATCTTGCATGTTCTTCACATGTACCCCAAAACCTAAAATGCAATAAAAAAATAAATAAAAATAAATAAAAAAGTAACAAATTATAAGGCAGAAAATAAAAGTTATGCATTTTCCAGGCTTACATTATATTCCATTTTATAAAAGGTTACTTTTTTATACCACAAGTGCCCAAACAAAAGAAACCTGGAAAACATATTGTTACTTAAAATATTAATAAAAATAGGTAATGGCCACTATTAACTTTATACATTTCTTCTTTTATACTTAGGAAGGAAGCAATAAATAAATTTTCAGTCTCAGCAAAGTCCTATTCAAATTTTATTTTATTAGATGAGGTCATTATTAACTACTTTATACAAAATTTATTGAAACAGAAGACTTTTATTTTATATTGGTATGTGAATCTGAGGTCGTAAAAAACTATACTACATATTTACTCACACACATTCACTCAAAAACACTCGTGCTTAAACATCCACACTCACATATACATATAATTGAATATTACAGAAAAAATAAAAGTGCAAGCAATGATTACCAAATGAATAAATTGTGGATGATTATTTATCATATATGTATATTTGTCTCTTTCTTTTTTTTTTGTATTATACTTTCTAAGTTCCGGGATATATCTGCAGAATGTGCAGGTTTGTTACATAGGTACACACGTGCCATGGTGGTTTACTGCACCCATCACCCATTCATCACACTAGGTATTTCTCCTTATGTTATCCCTCTCTTAGTCCCCCACCCCCTGACAGGCCCTGGCGTGTGATGTTCCCCTCCCTGTGTCCATGTGTTCTCACTGTTCAACTCCCACTTATGAATGAGAGCATTTGGCGTTTGGTTTTCTGTTCTCGTGTCAGTTTGCTGAGAATGATGGTTTCCAGCTTTATCTATGTCCCTGCAAAGGACATGAACTCATCCTTTTTTATGGCTGCAAAGTAAGTATTCCATGGTGGATGAGTAACACATTTCATTATTGCAGTCTATCACTGATGGGCATTTGAGTTGGTTCCAAGTCTTTGGTATTGTGAACAGTGCATCCTTTAGTATATACCAGTAATGGGATTGCTGGGTCAAATGGTATTTCTATTTCTAGCTCCTTGAGGAACTGCCACACTGTCTTACACAGTGGTTGAACTAATTTACACTCTCACCAACAGTGTAAGAGCATTACCATTTCTCCACATCCTCTCCAGCATCTGTTGTTTCCTGACTTTTTAATTATTGCCATACTAACTGGTGTGAGATGGCATCTCATTGTGGTTTTGATTTGCATTTCTCTAATGACCAGTGATGCTGTTTTTCCATGTTTGTTGGCTGCATAAAAGTCTTCTCTTGAGACGTGTGTGTTCATATCCTTCACCCACTTTTTGATAGGGTTGTTTATTTTTCTTGTAAGTTTGTTTAAGTTCTTTGTAGATCCTGGATATTAGCTCTTTGTCAGATGGATAGGTTGCCTGTTCACTATGATGGCAGTTTCTTTTGCCGTGCAGAAGCTCTTTAGTTTCGTTAGATCCCATTCTAGAGATCTATTTGAGCTTCCCTCTAGAGAGGCATTCTGGCCACACGTGGCTTTGCTGAGCTATAGTGGGCTCTGCCCAATTCGAGCTTCTTGGCAACTTTGTTTACACAGGGAGGGTAAAACCACCTACTCAAGCCTCAGTAATGGTGGATGCCCCTCCACAGCCAAGCTCAAGAATCCCAGGTCGACTTTAGACTGCTGTGTTGGCAACAAGAATTCAGGCCACTGGATCTTAGCTTGCTGGCTCCGTGGGGGTGGGATCTGCTGAACTAGACCACTTGGCTCCCTGGCTTCAGCCCGCTTTCTAGGGGAGTGAACGGTTCTGTCTCACTGGCGTTCCAGGCGCCACTGGGGTATGAAGAAAAAAAATAAATTCCTGCAGTAGTTTGGTGTCTACCCAAATGGCTTCCCAGTTTTGTGCTTGAAAGCCAGAGCTCTGGTAGTGTGGGCACCCAAGGGAATCTCCTGGTCTACCGGTTGCAAAGTCTGCGGGAAAAGCATAGTATCTGGGCTGGAGTGCATCTCAAGACAGAGTCCCTCGAGGCTTCACTTGGGTAGGGGAGGGAATTCCCCAATCCAGTCCCAATGAGATCAGTTGAGTACCTCAGTTGGAAAGGCAGAAATCACCCGTTTTCTGCGTCATTCTCACTGGGAGCTGCAAACTGGAGCTGTTCCTATTCGACCATCTTGCCAGCTGAGCCCCTCTTCTTTATATATTTTTAAACATATTTTCTGAACTGACCATAAATTATAACTGAGGTCAGAAACTAAAAGTTAAATTACCTTGTTTTACTTTCATCTTTATTCATGTGTAAATAATGTTAAGGCAAAATTTACAAACACATATAAATGTTATCCAGTTGCAGTTGTTAATCCTTTGCCCTTGCAAAAATACCTTCATTATAGAGAATAATATTTAAAAGACACTTCTCTATCTTTTAACTCAAAGCTGTATTTATTGTAATGTTTCACTGAAATATAATAAAAGATTTATGAAATACAGAAGCCAAATCAAACAAAATGATTACTTAGTTATAAACCTTTTTATAATATTGAGCGTAGCCATACTTAAAAAGGTAATTAAAAATACATGTTTATTTTTAAATAAAAATTCATATTAATCTAACTTTTTATAAATCAAAAATTAAATGGTAATATTTCTACAGAATATATTTAAAACAGGTTTACAGAATATGTTATAGTTAACTGTATTTATAAAATCCTACAATTTCTTAATAGCTTATTCATGTCTATCTCTCATCTCTCTGTTTATCTCCACATACATATATAGTTTAATTGAGGCAATGAAACACTAAATTAGAAATAAGAGATCAAGATAGACAGAGGTTCTAATCTATTAACTGATAAGATATGTTGAGAGAGTAAAATGTTCTTGATGAAATTTAGCTGCCTTGCTTGTAAAAGAAAGATTAGAATGCTCTGACTCATTCATCTGCCTAACGAAGATACTAGGACTCCGCGTATTACACATTGTGAGAATCACAATTAAATAATGAATGTGAAGTATTTAGCAAAGTCTTTGACACATATAAAGTGTCTTAATTTTACTTAAGAACACTTTCAATTCAAAAATTTTATTGATCAGTAACCAAATTTCTCTTCATTTTTTATATCTGTGTTTAATGGGAATAAATTACATTTCTACAAAATTATTTATTTGTATTTTTTCCTTTCAACTTTGAGGTCACAGAAGGTACAGCACTTAATTCAGCTGTTAACCATTTTAACCTGAGGGGTTGTTGAAAATAAATCCTCTTTGAAAAGCTCTTCCTCAGATTTACTGATGGTTTCACAATAGCTTGAGAATCAGATTAACTGAAACATTTCCTACTCATTTATTAGAAAACTGATGTCCGTATAATGCTTCTTTGACATTGTGAACCTCTATCATCTCAGTTTTACAAAATGAATAAAAAATTAATACAAGATGGGAGATTTCTCCGAAATAGTATTTTTGTTCTGGAAATTCTCATTTTTAACTAGCATAAGGTTAATATGAGTAGTGTCTGTCTTCAAAAATTATTTGTTCATGTTTTTTGGGGACTTATTTCTGTCTCTGCAACATTTTTAAACAAAAAAACCCTTCAAGCCAAAAATAAAGGAAGAAAGCCTTATTATTCTTATCCTTTTATTTTCTTCAAAACATCTCAGACTTGCAGAGCAAAAACTGATAATTTTAAATATAGTTAAAATTATACTATATTATACGCAATTAGAAGCCATTCAACCTCTCTGGGCTGCAGATTTTCCATTAATCAATAAATCATTTAGACTGCTCTATCTCTAAAACACTACAATATATATCTCTGAGATACGTATGGCCATTTAGGTGGACTTTTCTAAAGCAAGCACTGTGTTTATCTAGTTCACTTCTAGATCAACCAACACCTAGCTGTTTCCCATTATGTAACAGACTTCAAATAAATAACAGACTTCGAATATACAAATGATAAAATTTTCTTTTATTAGTTTGATGACATTTTGAATACAATTTTTCATATAAACAGGACAAAGACTCTTTAGGAAATGGAGACAGAATTAAGCGGAATTCTTAGATAATGGGAGATTTATGACTTGGCTAGGCAGATCAGTAACAAGGCTTTGCTGAGTCACATTGGTGCCTGAGACAAAGGGAAAATAATAATTCTGACTGTATTTTATGATTTGATGCTTTACTTAAGGCACTGTTTTTTTTTTTTTTTTTTTTTTTCTTTTGAGACTGAGTCTGGCTCTGTCGCCAGGCTGGAGTGCAGTGACGTAATCTCGGCTCACTGCAACCTCCACCTCTTGGCTTCAAGCAATTCTCTTCCCTCGGCCTCCCGAGTAGCTGGGACTACAGGAGCATGCCACCATGCCCAGCTAATTTTTGTATTTTTAATAGAGACGGGGTTTCACCATGTTGGCCAGGATGGGCTCGATCTCTTAACCTTGTTATTCGCCCGCTTCGACCTCCCAAAGTGTTGAGATTACAGGCATGAGCCACTGTGCCTGGCCTAAGGCACATTTTTAAAATTAATTTTGGCTTTTTAAATACTGCATGAAAATATTTATCTTGATTATGAGTTTTGGGGGGATTCCTCAAATTTAGTCTGCAAAACAAATGTCTCAATCACCTCATTGTCTCAAACATGAAGGAGAGAAAGTAGGACAATGCCTGGAAAAACTACGCAAAGGTATGATAATATGATAAAACATGCAATCAGAGTGGCTAAAGATGGAAATAAACACATACAAGAAATAATAAACAAGGAATGACAAGTAGTTAAAACTAGAAATCTTGATACAATTAAATGCACTTTTTGAGTAGGGGTAATAGTAGAAGTAGAACTGAAAGATTAGGAAGTATTGGTTAGAATTTGGATTTCTTGAAATTAAGATTTTGGAGGTGAAGTTATTGGTGATTATAAAGAAAATGGTGAAAAATAACTTCATGATACTAATTAAAATAGGAAATCTCTTCCTTTACAAGCTTTGCTGGAGTTACGCTTGAGGCTAACTAACCTGATAAATTTTCTTAGTGTCTATTTAAACAAAACAACTTTTTGTATGATATAAAAATTATTTGAGTCTGCTTAAATACTGTCTGATGTTGGGTCATATTGGTTATTAAGTGGCCTAAATATTTTTCAGTTATTTGATGCTAAGATTTAATAAAGTTGATGAAATAAGCACCAGAAGACAGTCCGCAATCAGATTCCACGTTTATTTTGAAAAGGAGCTTATCTTCAAGTAATGAATTTCCATCAACTATGGTTTTTAAAACCTTAAAATATATAATAGAATTGATAATTTCTAATTATTGTGGCTGCCTTTTCCCAGAGTCTCTAACAGCTTCTATGATAAATTGTTATATGCAATATGTTATGTTAACAACTGAATTAGAACATTCTGACCATATGTCTATCACTGCAGGCAAAGTCTAGGAGGATGGTGAGAATATAAAGACACAGGATAAGTTATCCTCATAATTACTTGGAAGTAGAACCTGATGGTTGACAGATAATAAATAAGATGTAAAATTATTGCTTACAGTGTTTGGAGATTAATAAATGGGTACATCTGTGAAAATATGTGTAATACACAAGAACAAAGCAAATAGCTTCAACTAAGAGAACAATATTACTTTACCAAAATTCTTCTTAACATGAGATCAGATATAAAATGTATTAAATCAAACACAAGAGCTTCAAACCATAAATCTGAGTGAGGTTACACCTTTTTAAAACTGCAAATTGAGGTTAACAGATCAAAATCAATTAGGTCTGCTAATCTGTTCACAAAGGTGTAAATTCTTAATCAGAATTTATTACAAGGCTGACAATGTAATTTAACAGCAGTACTTAAATTTTGATCAGACAGTTCGACTTTCAGATGCCGGTCCATTTTTTGCTTTTCTTTCTTCTTAAAGGAAATAAAAAGACCCTATTTTAAAAGGTTAGTACCAAATGACAATTATAATATTAAGTGTATATAGTACCTACAAAGTGTAACATATAAGATGTCATTTACATGTTAAAATTATATTACTCAGTGTCAATTAGGATTTTGGAATATCTTATGAGAGTTGCCATTTACCATTTATATTATAGGCATATTCTTTCATCTTGGAATGGACCACATCGTAATTTCCCCCAAAATTTCTATTTTTGAAATCATCTCAATGGCGATCTCGATTTTCTGTAATAAGGAGTACTTCAGAGTAGTGTAGTACCTTCTGAAATGCAGTCAGCTCTACTTTCACCACTGTCACTGGTGAAGAGGTTCTATCAGCCTCAAATTATTTAGCATAATGATTAGTCCCGTTAGATGTTCTGATAATCATGCAATTATAATTGTCTTCAGAAAGTGACATGGAATACTTATAATGGTTAGCTTTGGAGATTAAAGTTTTTATGTTGTACTTTAAATCAATGGATGGAGTCTATTTTAAGTGAAAACAATTTATTCAGAGTGGATATTGGTGAATAATATAAAGAATTCAAGTTTCATCTTGTATTGCCAATAAAGTTCTGTCATTGGCTTACATGAGAGAACATATGCCTATGAGAGGAGAATAAACTCATGGAAAGTTAATTGTATTAAAATTTCTGAAAATTTAATCTTTAAAAATATCTTAGAAATTGGATGTATGTGCTTTGTGTCTGATTTGGGGTATTTTGTTTAATTCTGGATAGAAACTTTGAAGTCAGTCTAACTGGGGTTCAAGTCTTTTTTTTAAAAAGTTTGTTCAATAGTTTATCATTTGTTTCAGTTACAATGAAGGGTTTGCTTTTTAAGCATATCCCAACATATGCACTCGATTACACTATTTTCTACGGGTAATAAAAGTGGTTTTCACTTTGCTTGAATTTCTGCATCTTATTTCTATTTAAAAATATTTTTCTTTTTAGTTATTATACTTTAAGTTCTGGGGTACACGTGCAGATCATGCAGCATTGTTACATAGATATACACATGCCATGGTGGTTTGCTGCATCCATCCTTCCGTCACCTACATTAGGTATTTCTCCTAACGTTATCCCTCCCCAATCCCCCCACGCCCTGTGATCCTTCCCCTACCCTCCTGCCGCAACAGGCCCCAGTGTGTGATGTTCCCCTCCCTGTGTCCATGTGTTCTCATTGTTCAATACCCACTTATAAGTGAGAACTTGCAGTGTTTGGTTTTCTGTTCCTGTGTCAATTTGCTGAGAATGATGGTTTCCAGCTTCATCCATGTCCCTGCAAAGGACAGGAACTCATCCTTGTTTATGGCTGCATAGTATACCATGGTGTATATATGGCACATTTTCTTTATCCAATCTATCATTGATGGGCATTTGAGGGGGTTCAAGTCTTTTTTTTTTTTTTGCTGTATATTATGTAATTACTTTGGCTAATTTACCTAAATACACAGAGTCTTGGTTGCTTTTATGTAAAATGGGGATTTAAATAAGAAATAATAGATTTTTTAAATTAACTAATTGTAAAGTATGTCAACCTGCTATCAAAAATACATTTTATTTCTAGTGTAAGTTGTCTATGCATTTAAAAATAATTAAACACATTGCACTTCTTTTGTACTTTGTATAGGCTGTATCAAAGTGTTTCCCAAGTCCCGCCTCCTATTAAATTACAGTTTATTTTTCAGAACTCAGCCAGGTTGCTACGTCCTCAGGAAATTGTTCTTTAACTTCTAAATGAAATAATATCCCCCACTATAAGTATTCATATTGGCATGTACATTTCAGCATTTATCAAAGTTGAAAATATTCACTTATGCAATCATTTGTTTAATGCCTGCATCCTGTGCTCAAATGCCTGCCTCCTGTACTAAATTGCAAGTAAGTGTTCAATTTCTGTCTTTTTCCTTAGTATTTTGTTCACAACACACCACAGCACATTATCTGGTAAATAGGAAGTGCTCCAAGTAAACAAGTAAACCAAAAATTTTTCTTATGAGTAATGTTTGAGTGAGTGGTCTCTACCTTGTATTCATTAATTTTCTTTCCACCTACAGTCTAATAAAAGATCTTGGAAAATGTTTTTAAATCACATAATTTATTGTAAGATTTTATAGCATGTACTGCAGGGTAAGGTGTATTCCAGGCATTTCAGGATATTTTGCAATCAGAGGATCTTAGTATATTAGGTTAATATGTCAGAAATAAAATTTTCATGATAATCTTCTGTCATACTTAAAATACGTGTTCTATAATTCAATATTCATTTTTGTTAACATATCTTCAAACACTTAATAAAAAGATATATTCTTAAAATAACAAAAAAAGCTTTAAAATGCCAAGAGAACACTTAATAAAAAACCATTAAATTTATTTGCATATTTTCTGGAATACAACAGAAATTTTAAAATGTAACTATTAAAAACCAGGTTATTATTGTCTACCCGGAACATTTCATCCTGAATTTACCGCTTAAACCGTATGACTTTAGTGAGCTTCAGAATTCTAACCTGCATAGTCGGATAAAACACATGGTTGTTTGAAACAAAAAATTCTCATGAGATAAGCAACCTTAAAAACTATAAGACATCTATGCTTACTTATAGAATAATTATATATAAGGTAATTTTCTAGACTAAAGAAATTGGAGAGTTGATAAAATCTATTTTTGGTATTATGTGAAAGAATATGCCTAATATTGCGATTAGACTATTTCCATTAAAATTTAATACACTAATGTTAAGCAATTGTGTGACATATTTTTAGGATTTGCCTTTCAGTAAATTATTCTCCTTTCTCTTTAAAGCAGCAATTGGCCCTCTGGTAATTCACGGGGCGTGGTTGTCTGTCCCCAGAGATTACAACATGCTTCAGAAAATGCATCAAAATTCATCTCAGGTGTCTGCAATCCTATATATGCTTTTCATCTTTAGTCATGATGTCATGCTTCAAAGGACAGCATAATAGGAATGTAGTTACTCCATGACAGCTAACAGCTCTGCTAAGAGAACCTTAGCCATAGAAAAACATAAAAATCTTAACTCAGAGATGTGATCAAGTTAAGCTCTCTTCATATCCACCCTAAAACACAAAAAACAGATTCTGAGGTTACTGAGCTGTGAAGTAACAATGCTGTTGCAAGGTGATCGTTCAGCTTTCTGTTATTTTCCAGGGAAATGCATGTTGCCAAATCTAGTGGATGGAATCACAGAGACAAGAGATGATATCTGGAACAAAAAGTGTTCACATACAAAGCTAATTATAATGCTTTGGGTATACATAAGGAAAACTACAATAATTAAGTGTATTTTATGAGACCAATTTAATTTAGATATCATAATAACATGTGGTAATATAGAGTACAAAGCTCTCAAAATACATCTTGAAAATATTTCAAAAATTTGCAAATAACATTTTATCTATAAATCTATTTTATAGAGATTAGACAATCTTCTAGTTATTAAAGTATTTCATTTTTTTAACAAATGCACTTTATAATGAATTTTACTCTTCATATAAGTGAACATGTTCTTGAAATAATCTGCCTATAAACCCAAAATTATAGCATAACCTGTAATAACACTGCTAACATTTGTAAATTTGTATTTCATTAATTTACTGTTATGTTTATTGAAGTTGTGGAGTTCTTTGCTATGTACTTTGAAAATATAATAAACTCAAATGTTCACAGTCTTATTTATACTGAAAATTAAACTAAATTTGTAGACCGTAAAACATATTTTAACTTGTAGGTATATAGACAAATGAGATATTTATTTAAATCAAAGAGATTTAGAGTCTTAATTTACTATAAAGAGCATAGAGTTAAGAATATTTTTTACAGATGAGTATATGAAGAAATGGAGCAAAGGTAATGCTCATAAGGGATTACCCTCCAGGTTACTACTAATAAATCAGTATCTGAATATTGCTCTTGTGAATGGCAGTGTTCTATACAAAAGTGAATTTTATTATAAAATCTTCATGAAAAATACCTAGACTCAAGCCAATAAATGCGATGCAGATGATTAGCTTAAATTATTTAAAAAATACATTTTATTAGAAAGGCATTTTATCAGTAGAAATTTAAATTTAATCCTATGAGATATGTGACAACCATTTTCTTAGTCTAGACTGAAGGAAATTTCTTCATGACAGAAGAAAAAAATTTAAACAAACAAAATAAAAACAAATGTGAAAACCAAAAACACACCTTCTATATTAATTTGGAGAAGTTTATATTATATTTAGGGTTTACATATTTGTTTTGTTAAAGGTGAAACACTTCCAGAGAGAAATTGATTTCTATGTAACATATAATTCATAAAATATATTTTTTATATAATTGTACCTGACATAATAAAATTCCACATTAGTCTTTATTTTCAACATTCAAATATAGTCATATATAAAAACAAATATGAGAAAATGTTTATAGCGAAAAAAAAGAAAAAGCATGGACTAAAAATACAATTTTAACTTCTTAAACTAGCTAAGCACACTGCAAAATGAATGTAATGCCAAGCCTCAGAAAAGCTACAGTTATAATAATAGAAGTTACCTTTTGAATGTAAACTTGAGTAGACATGTAGGAAATTATTTTTTATATTCGAAATTCTCTCTGATTGATTTTCATTAGTGGTTGATGAAATAAGAAAAGTTTATACTAGGTAAAAGACTTTTTATGTAGCTTTGCCATTCTTGAGCATCAGTACTTAAAGCATCAGTCAGCTTCACTAGCAAACCCCAGCTGACTACCATGAAATTATTTTGCTATGAAATAATCAAAATATTTTTTTAATTAAACACTGACAGGAACAAAAGGCATATTTGCCAAAAATGCATAAATTAGGCAAGAAAGAAAATAATATTGAATTATAATCTTAATATTAAAGACCATTTTAATGATAAAACAATTTTAAACACAACCCTCACTATGAAATATAATGTACCAAAAACTCTGTACCCATGATTTACTCGGTTTCCAATATAATGTAGTTTATAATTGACTTTTTTCAGTTTGTTGTATCATCCATCTTTTATCTAGCTAGTTAAAGAGGAATGAATCAAAAGTTGAAGATGAACTGGCACCCTAAGTTGTTGACTTCTTTTTATTTTATTATACTTTAAGTTCTGGGGTACATGTGCAGAATGTGCAGGTTTGTTAGGTATACATATGCCATGTCATGGTGGTTTGCTGCACCCATCAACCCGTTATCTACATGAGGTATTTCTCCTAATACTATCCCTTCCCTAGCCACCACCCCCCAACAGGCCACAGTGTGTGATGTTCACCTCCCTGAGTCTGTGTGTCCTCATTGTTCAACTCCCAGTTATGAGTGAGAACAGGTGGTGTTTGGTTTTCTGTTCCTGTGTTAGTTTGCTTAGAATGATGGTTTCCAGCTTCATCCATGTCCCTGCAAATGACATTAACTCTTCCACTGCTGCATAGTGTTCCATGGTGTATACGTGCCACATTTTCTTTATCCAGTCTGTCATTGATGGGCATTTGGGTTGGTTCCAAGTCTGCTATTGTGAATAGTACTGCAATAAACATACATGTGCATGTGTCTTTATAGTAGAATGATTTATAAACCTTCGGGTTTATACCCAGTAATGGGATTGCTGGGTCAAATGGTATTTCTATTCTAGATCCTTCAGGAATCGCCACATTGTCTTTCACAATAGTTGAACTAATTTACATTCCACAGACAGTGTAAAAGCATTTCTATTTCTCCATATCCTCTTCAGCATCTATTGTCTGCTGACTTTTTTTAATGATTGCCATTCTAACTGGTGTGAGATGGTATTTAATTGTGGTTTTGATTTGCATTTCTCTAATGACCAGTGATAATGAGCTTTTTTTCATTTGTTTGTTGGTTGCATAAATGTCTTCTTTTGAAAAGTATCTGTTCATATCCTTCACCTGCTTTTGATGGGGTTGTTTTTTTCTTGTAAATTTGTTTAAGTTCTTTGTAGATTCTGGATGTTTACAAAATAAGAAACAGTATTTTTATGGGATGATTTACTTCACTTTTGGAATATTGAGTCTCAATTATCAAATTTAGAAATAAAGACCAATCCAAAAACTTTCAGTAATGAGGAAGAAATGAAATCATCATTACATTTGTATTGTTTATATAAGATAATATGATGAAGTATTTGTAAGTTCATTTACATTGAAAAATATACTTGATTTATATGACTTCAGAAAGCGCAAAAAGAAACTTTTTAAAATAAAATGAGTGAATAATATAACAGACAAGGAGGTTTTGGTACACATACCACAGAACTAGCAACCAATGCCGTCCAACTTTGAAACAGATAACTCCTTGTGATAATGACATTCTACTTATAGATAAAAACATTAAGAATCTGAATGACAATTTGTTCAATTATGATTAAGGAGGAATTCATGTATTGAAGATATTTTGTGCTGATGTGATTTTATAATTATATGTAATTTTATCATGCAATTTTGATATTTAATATTCACAAAAATATCAGATATGAGCTATGTATCAATAGCATAACATATGATTTTTAAACAGTAATTACAAAGACAAATCATGAGAGAATTGTGGAAATGGAGAATAGGATATTTACACAAATAATAATCTTTGAAAGTAATGAACCATAATGTTAAAATAAATACTTGTGAATAAACTACACAGTTTACAAAGTAGAATGTTTGCACTACAGATAAAGCACATACTCCCCCTGTATGAGAAATAAACTTGATCTTCATTTTGATACTACATTATTTATCCCGGCTGTACTCTGACTACTCTTAGATCAGTTTAGAAAGGCTCCTGCCCACGGCACTACACTTAGAGAATCCTTCATTATCACAATTATTAAAGCAATATGTTATTTAACACTCAATGCCTTTCTCTCTCACGACACAGTCCTCAGTGTTGGTAAAGTAAGACCCATAACTGAAAAGCCACTCTTGTAACTTACCCTGCTCCAGTCCCAGGAAATCACTTCATCATGTCTCTTAAGACAAAACGGAAAAAAAAAAAATACTTGCTCTGAATGTCATGTATTACTCTTACATAGAACACAGATGTCACTTCTGAGGAGAGGGAGGACTTGAATGGTTGAAAAAATTGGTTAAGGGAAAACATAACTAAATGAATGTGTCAAATACCATAATTAGTACAGGTGTTTCCATTAATAAAATTTTCCAAGTGCTAGGCCTTTCATTATCTCCATGTTTTGGGGCATACTTGTTTCCATATTATGTAGGAATTAGTGTTGTATTCACCACAGATGCACATTTTGCAATATTAAACAATTAATGTCGATCAATTTTTGCAGATAGAAATAAAGTCAGAGAAATACGCATATACACAGAGATTCATATAGAAATAACATGAATAATGTTTGATACTGATTATTCGTATTAGTAGAGGTATCTAAATATTGTTTTAAGATATGATAACATTTTTACATGAACTACCAGCTCCTCAAATAATTTGTCTTGCTCAATAGTTCTCTCTTGTGGTTTTGGAAATCAGAAGCTGAATATTGTATTTCTTATTCTATTCTCCATCTCTCTTAACTTCCGTTTCTCATTTTCTATCTTCTTATCTTTCTGAGCTAAATTCTAGAAAACTTCTTTAATTTTGTATTCCATCTCAGCAATTCTTCAGTTTTCCCTAACATGTTATGAAACACATTTATTGTTAACATTAGTAATACCTTGTTTTTTGCATTTCTAGAAGTACTTAATGATATTTCGAAATAGGCATTCTTCTTTTTATGGTCTTTTATCCCTCAGTTATTTTTATTCTTTATTAACAAAATATGACATGTGGATATCTGTATCTGTTTTTCCATTTCTCTATTGACTTACTCATGATGTGGTGGGTTTATTTTTTGTTTGTAACTAACTTAAAAAATAATTTTCCATTGAATTTATATTTTTTAGTTTGCAATCCATACTTTTACAAATTTGTTTAAAATTGAACTGTATCTTTTTGACAGCGGGATTACTCTTGGCTGCAAATAAGCAGAAGAGTTTTTTTCCTGCATCTTCAGTGTGTTAGATAAATTTCTTGTTATTTTCCACACCTAGCAAAATGGCATGATATTCATAATCTTGAAATGTATAAAAATTTTAAAATAGTGATGCTAGATAAGTACTATTAAAAATCTCCTGTAAAAATAAATTTACTGTTTAACAACTTTATTGTGAAACCAGGTAGACCAGGATCGTTAAGACAAAAGGTTGCATTTCTAACAGTTCTTACTGCTATTTGTAATAACTTACATTCACCCTATTTTTCAAACACATTAATAATAGTGTAGCATCAGCTTGAGGGTTTTAAGTTTTCGCTTTAATATAAGAAAATGTACTGAATTGTCAAAGACACTCAAACAGAGATTTGTACAAATTAACATTTGGGGAAAAATTATTTTTATACTGCTAAGAGAAGTTTGACAGAGTAGAATGAAAAGCTTGAGGTGAGGGTAATCATAGTTTTAGAGCATGTAGACAAGGAAGTTGGTTTGTAACCTGACGAAGGAAAGTCTAATATTTTATAGCCCAATAGGGTAACAAAAAACAAGAATTTATAGTATATTTCAAAATAACTAAAAGAGTGGAATGGGAATATTTCTAACACAAAGAAATGATAAATGCTTGACATGATAGATTTCCTAATTACCCTCATTGATCACTACATGTTGTGTACTTGTATAAAAACACCATATGTACCCCATAAATATGTAAAACTATTATATATCATAATAAAAATTAAAAAGAACAATTTTTGTTGATAAATCAGGAAAATCCTAGTATGCTCATGACTTCAATTTGTTTTAAATGTATATTTTACTTGCCTACTCACTTATGCCAATAAAGAGAAAAGAAACAGCAAAACTAATTATTCCGTAGGAAATGATGCTAGAAACAAGAAGATATCAAAAAAATATGGTAACCTACTACTGAGTGCAAATATGTGTAAACAACAAACAAGTTATTAGATTCCATAATAAATGCTCATTAAGTGTGTATTTGTATAACTATGCATCTATTACATGTACTACAAATCACACATTTGCAGTTAGAAGTATGAGACAATTATCTAAACTTACTTTCTGCTTTCAGTGTTCCACGGAACAGAATGAATTCTGCTTTTGTTTGTTCCAAATGTAAAGAGTATATTATTGATTGTTTCTAACTAATGATTATTGATACCAATATACAGACCTTACTATATTTAGTGATGCTGTTTTACGAGTCTCCAGAATATTGGCTGAATGGTCTTTCTAATGCTGAGTAATTTCTTTCAATATTACATCTTTTTTATCACTATATTCATTGATGTTGTTTATGGCTGCCTAGTATCAGTGATTCTGAACAAATTCTTTACATAATTTTAAATAAAGTAGATATTTCTTACAGCTATGGTTAAAAGATGGGCTTGATATATAGAGAAAATATCACTTATTAATTACTGGGAATGAATTTATAGGAGTTTAAGAAGTCTAACTTAGGTTTCCTCACTAATAGGATGTAGTCTTATTCCTAATGTAGTAAGGGTAGAAAGGTGTGATACATTTCCTCACTGATTGTAAGGCTCACGGCAGACATTTCTATAACAAAAGAGAATTAAAAATGAATTTAATTGAAATTTTATGTGACATTGGAGATTTTAGGAATTAAAAGCAAAACACCAAGAAAAAACTGTTCATTTGGATGCTGAGATTTGATAAAAATGGACAGCCGTGTAGAAATGTGATTGGACAAATGAGTGTATGATCTAATAGTAATTGACAGAGGGAGAATCCAGCAAGGCCTGTTTAGATACTTCTTAGCTTCTTTGTGCATCATTCTTTCCATCTGGGGATAGGGTAGGATCCCTCTGAATGAGGGTCTTATGTCCTACAACCCTATGTGGGAGGTTAGAGAATTTCTTTATGGCTGTCTCCTACACAGAAAGGAGTTAGAGGAGAAGTTTTGCATAATATCTCTAGGCTTTATGGCTTGATTTGGGGAAGAAAGTTTCTAGTAATATTGACCTGCCTTGGGGAAAAGGAATTCTGTTTTCTATGACTTGCTTCAGAAAAAATGAGGGAAAAGACATAGGAAGCAAGAAGGTCGAGAAGACTCTTGGTCCTGAGACTGCTTCTGAGGCCTTCTAATCTCCTTTAGTGCAAAGTATTCAACGCACCAAAATGCTATGCTTGGGGTATCATTTTCTTTCTTTGTTTTGTTTTTTTTTTTTCTTTTTCTTTTTTTGTTTTTTTTGAGATGGAGTTTTGCTCTTGTTGCCCAGGCTGGAAAGCAATGGTGCAATCACAGCTCACTGCAACCTCCGCCTCCCAGGTTCAAACGATTCTCCGTCCTCAGCCTCCAGAGTAGCTGGGATTACAGGCTGTACCACTACACCCCGCTAATCGTTGTATTTTTAGCAGAGACAGGGTTTTCACCATGTTGACCAAGCTGGTCTCAAGCTCCTGGCTTCAAGTGATTTGCCTGCCTTGGCCTCCCAAAGTGCTGGGATTATAAGCACGAGCCACGAAGCATGGCCTA
>CAUYLG010021661.1:0-10078 GCA_963573385.1 Cacajao melanocephalus | reverse complement strand
AAGCAGAAACTGGACCCCTTCCTGACACCTTACACTAAAATTAACTCCAGATGGATTAAAGATCTAAACATAAGACCTAACACCATAAAAACCCTGGAAGAAAACCTAGGCAAAACCATTCAGGACATAGGCATAGGCAAGAACTTCATGACTAAAACACCAAAAGCAATGGCAATAAAAGCCAAAATAGACAAATGGGATCTAATTAAAGTTCAGAGCTTCTGTACAGCAAAAGAAACCATCATTAGAGGGAACTGGCAACCAACAGAATGGGAAAAAATTTTTGCAATCTACCCATCTGACAAAGGGCTAATATCCAGAATCTACAAAGAACTAAAACAGATTTACAAGAAAAAAAAAACAAACAAATCTATTCAAAAGTGGGAGAAGGATATGAACAGACACTTTTCAAAAGACGACGTATATGAAGCCAACAAACATATGAAAAAATGCTCATCATCACTGGTCATTAGAGAAATGCAAATCAAATCCATATTGAGATACCATCTTATACTAGTTAGAATGGCGATCATTAAAAAATCAGGAGACAACAGATGCTGGAGAGGATGTGGAGAAATGGGAACACTTTTACACTGTTGGTGGGAGTGTAAATTAGTGCAACCATTGTGAAAGACAGTATGGTGATTCCTCAAGGATCTAGAAATAGAAATTCCATTTGACCCAGCAATCCCATTACTGGTTTTATATCCAAAGGATTATAAATCATTCTGTTGTAAAGAAACGTGCACATGTATGTTCACTGGGGCACTATTCACAATAGCAAAGAATTGGATCCAACCCAAATATCCATCAACAATAGACTGGACAGGGAAAATGTGGCACATATATACCATGGAATACTATGCAGCCATAAAAAACGATGAGCTCGTGTCCTTTGTAGGGACACAGATGAATCTGGAAACCATCATTCTCAGTGATCTGACATAAGAACAGAAAAGCAAACACAGCATGTTCTCACTCATAGGCAGATGTTGAAAAATGAGAACACATGGACACAGGGAGGTAAGCATCACACAGTGCACTCAGTTGAGGGGGTAGGGGAGGGACAAAGGGGAATGGGGAGGGTAGGGAGGGATAATGTGGAGAGAAATACCAGATATAGGTGATGGGGATATGAAGGCAGCAAAACACCTTGCTATGTATATACCTATACAACAATCCTGCATGATCTGCACATGTATCCCAGAACCTAAAGTATAATTTAAAAATTGTATTATTTAAAAATCTCCACCCACTTTCTGCCCTCCAAGACTGCTTAATACTTGTTGAACAGATATTATTAAATGCCTACTATGCACTAGCCATGATTTATGGTCTTTGGGATACAGCAGAGAACAAACTGACAAGGTTCCTCTCTCAGGTAACTTATATTCTTATACGACAATAAGGGTTAACATAAATTAAGCTGTTACTAGATGTTAGGCATGGTGCAAAGCCATTCCCACACATTACATTTAAACCTGCTGGCAAGCTTACAAAGTAGACAGTTGTTTTTCCTTAAAAACTGGGTCTCAGAATGATGAAGCACTCTGTCCAATGTCACACAGCCTATTAAGCGTTGAGACCTTGCATTCAGTCAATGCCTATCTCATTATAAAGGTCATGCTATATGTTCTCTAGCCCATGGAGATTATTTTAACACAATCAATAAAATTTCTACACAACAATGTTCTTGTCTCAAGTCCAAGAGTGCCTCCTACATCTATAATAACTGTCAAAAGTTACAGATTCCTGGTCAGTAAAGATGCCATTCTAATGTGTAACCAAGTGGCAAATGGAGACATGACCAAAGAAATCACATCTTAGATTTTTAAATGCTTAACGAAATGTGGATCTGGGCTGTAAGTCACAAGACCTACATTCTCATTCACACTATGTTCTTACTCACAAGTGAGAGCTAAGCTATGTGGATTTTGCGCTATAAGTCACAAGACCTACATGCTCACTCACACTATGTTCTCACTCACAAGTGGGAGTTAAGCTATGAGGATGCAAAGGCATAAGAATGACACAACAAACTTTGGGGACTTGGGGAAAAGGGTGGGAGAAGGGTGAGGAATAAAACACTATACATTGGGTACAGTGTATAATGCTCAGGCAATGGGTGCACCAAAATCTCAGAAATCACCTCTGAAGAACTTATTCATGTAACCAAACACCACCTGTTCCTCCAAAAACCTATTGAAATAAATTGTTTTAAATGGAGTCACTAATTTTTTAAAAATTCTAACAGAGCCAGGAAAGGCCATGAAGGGAGGGTTTTCATGCTTGTATGCCTAATACCAAAAATTATCACAAAAGACTGCAAAACCCACAATCTTTCCCAAGTACACAAGAAATACTTCTACAAAGACATCTGCCCAGCAACTGCCTATCCAACCTTGGACTGAAAACACTTTCTATTGATCTTTGTAGCCAAGTACAATCATATCAAAACAATTAAGTAATCCTCCTTTTTATGTAAAAGCCTTTGTCTTCCTTTACCTCTGCAAGTGCACACATAGTTTAATATGACAGGTGTATTCTCATTGCAACAGTTTATTCCCAAATAAATACTTTTTGTTTTAGAGAGCCTCTCTCTGTTTGGTATCTAGGTTTTTATATATGGTGTCAGAAGAGAGATTTGAATAAGATCACTATTGGAAGGAATCAGTGATTCCTGGAACCTTTGTGGAGCACACACTTGGGCCCTTTGACCTTTTCACTTCCATGGCTCACCTTTTCATTCTTGGTGAGTCCTCGCTTAGATTAAGCCTTCTTCCTATTGGTAGAGGCTTTTTCACTTGACTTGAGATTTGGCTGGGATAAGGCTGCCTTAGTAAAGGATTATATATACTTCCAGGGATGATAAAATACTTTTTGTCTTTTCTGGTAGGTCCTTTCTGGTATAAAGACAAGTGTCCTTCTGGATTGAGTATTCTTAGTGTCTACAGAATTTACATTCTGCCTGTATGTCTTCTCTGATTTGCATGCCTACTTTAATATTTAATTCTATGTGCATGCCTAGGTCAAAATTTTTGCAAACACTTTTATCTTAGTTTCTTTTGATTTGGTGTGACTCTTTTCCCTTGCTTGTTTCTGAAAAATGCTCTGAAAGCAAAAATAAACATTCTAAATGTCAAAAGTCACCAGTGAAGTCACCACCATCTAAAATACCCATCTAAACTCCTGACATTCCCTGACAGGATTTACAGAATTTTCTTTGCTCTCAAGAGATTAACAAGGAATTGACTGGTATTCTCAAACATTAAGTGATGCCAGCTTTTCCGACACTCTAACCAGCAACATATTATAGCCTGTCTTGTGCACATTCCAAAACTGTGGACAAATTATGTGAAGAAATGTTCAGTGTTCAAATGGTCATTATTCAAAAAGCTACAAGTATAGAGTTAACAGAGTCTTCTAAGTTCTCGTTTTCTTTTTTCTGCCTACTGTGAATCAGCCGACTTTTCTACGGTTGTTAGCACAAAACTCACTGCTTATGGCATTCCAGCTAAAATTTTTAAGAAGTCTTCATGCAACAATTCTCCATGATCTGCACATGTACCCCAGAATCTAAAGTACAATTTTATATATACATATATATGTAACAATTGACTACAAATAAATTACAAGAAAAAAAAAAAAAAAAAGAAGAAGCCTTAAAGGGCTTTTAAATTAATGGCTTTACAAGTTACAATGGCTTCATGGTGAGCAACAACCTAGATACCTTTATAAACATAAATTTAGATTTGCCTTACAATTATGCACAGTGATAAAACAATTAACGTATAAATTAATAATTTTTAAAAAAAGAATTAGTAACTGTTTACAAAAGTTAGGGTCTTAGATCAAACGGGTCAAAATCTTAAGCTCAGAGCAACAATATAAGGTATCTCTGTCCAGCAAAAAATGTTTGCTTTTCTTGACACACAGAAGCCAAAATGTAAAAGCAGGAAGAAAAAGGAAACTACGAAAATTCTCTTGCCCACATTTGCTAACCAAGCAAACTAAAACAGCAAACAAAAGACAGGTTGGTTACTAATTCAATGCTAATTGGGGATTTTGTTCTTTCTTACACAATTCCACTAGTCCTAGCGAAAATGTAAACATTGACAATTTAACCACAAATTTATTAGAAACTGAACAAAGGCAGGGAAAAGAGTGAAAGCCTTTTTTTTTTTTTTTTTTTTAAATCAAACTGCTATGTAAAGTGCTTTACCCAAATTTTGGTCCACAGCCTTCATCAGATTATCTATCAGGGCAAATAAAGTTTAGCCTCATTGTGTAAACAGGTCCCAATTTTGTCAGAAATATAATTTGGGTCCATATGTGTTTTATCAGCCAGTGAGTTTGTATTACTATCTCACAACTAAAATTCTAAAATTAAAGCAATGAGATTTTTATTTTTGTGTGTATACATACATGTTTAGATATGTCTATACAGAAGCACATGTATTATGTTACATACTACGTCTGCATGGTAAAATCTGGCATAGTCAGTCAGAAATTCCTTAAAGATAAATGAGGACTCATATAAAGTCCAAAATACATAATAATTATCAAATGCCTTTTAGTTCACATGACTTAAATAATTTTTTAATTTATTATTTTATTTATTATTTTTATTATTCACTTTTATTATTTAAACTGGTTTTTAAATAATTGGTAAAAACAGAAATGTCTCAGAATTGTCAGTATATACTTCTGCTTGGGTTTACTGGTTACTTTTATATTTGTCTCCGATAGATATTTTAAGGTGTCAGGGTTTCACATGAAGGTTATACAAGTGTAAGCCCAGCATAAAACAAAGTGATTTTTGTGTAATTCTTTGATAAGCAAAACTAATTTAATATTGTTGCTTTAATAAGAATAGCTATATCTTCTGAATTGTAGGGAACATGCTCCTATATTTAACTTTAAGGTCCTTAATCAAGTGAACATCAATATTCATAAGCTGTAAAAATGATTAACAGGGAAATATCTTGAAATGGTTCTCATATGTAATCTAGGTAAATGTTAGAAAATTAAATGCAAATGAGAAAAACGTCTATAAAGTTTTCATGTAACTTGATGTCTTAAAATTACATTAAATAATAGACACTAATTAAATGTTTAGGTCATTTCCAAATTAGATTTTAAAATTATGTTATAGGGGACCAGGGGCCATGGCTCACACCCGTAATCTCAGTACTTTGGAAGGCCAAGTCAGGTGGATTAATTGAGCTCAGGAGTTTAAGATCGGGCTGGGCAAAACCTGGTCTCTGCAAAAAATACAAAAATTAATCAGGCCTGGTGGCATATGCCTGTAGTCCTAGCTACTCAAAAGGCTGAAATGGGAGGATTACTAGAGCCCCGAAAGCAGAGGTTGCAGCGAACTGAGATTGTGCCACTACACTCCAGCATGGGTGACAGAGTCAGACCCTGTTTCAAAAAAGAAAAAATGTGCGTGTGTGTGTGTATATGTGTATGTGTGTGTGTGTGTGTGTGTAAGGGAATATGTTTGTAAAAGTTATAAAATGGTTCTTATGTGTAAAATATTGGTAAGTGACAGACAATTTAAAATTTCTTACTTCTAGCCAGGCACAGTGGTTCACGCCAGTGATCTCAGCACTTTGGGACGCTGAGGCGGACAGATCACTTGAGGTGAGAAGTTCCAGACCAGCCTAGCCAACATGGCAAAACTCCATCTCTACCAAAAATACAAAAAATTAGCCAGGTGTGGTGGTGCATGCCTGTAATCCCAGCTACTCGGGAGGCTGAGGCAGGAGAACTGCTTGAACCCAGGAGGCGGAGGGTGCAGTGAGCCAAGATCATGGCACTGCACTCTGGCCTGGGCGATAGAGCGAGACTCCATCTTAAAAATAAATAAAAATTCTTCCTACATTTTCACTAAAATTTAAGGTTACTAAGAGTTAAAATTTTTAATTAGTGTCTATAATTCTATATATACAATGTGCCAAAAAATAAGATGTTCTTGGTGAGAAAAAAATATATAAGAAAGTCATAAAAAATACTTTTTATTGAGAAAAAAGAATAATTTTGTCGAATTTGGGGGTCATTTAGAAGTTGTTTCACAATAGATAGAAAAGAACTGGTAAGTAGGGGAGAGATGTAAAGAAAGTCATGGATATTAAGATGTAATTTTGGTAAGGGAAGTCTTTCTAAGGATTTAAATTTGACAATGAAAAACACTAACACAAAACAACAAAATAAGTTGGCCCCCATGTTAGAATGACAGTGTGCTTATTGATTTGCTCTCAGTAAAATTTTAAGAGGTTTTATTTTTAATTCTAAAATCTTATTTAACAGAAAATCTAAACTATTTCTAATTCTTCCTGAGATCTAATTAATTTCCCTAGTTTCAGACTGGAAAAGCTATCTCTTTCATTCAGAATGGCCATTTCATTTCTAGAGGTAACATTTTTCTTTTTCAAACTTCTTAGATCTATTTCCAAAATTCAACTTTGGCTGTACTACACTGCAGATCATAAATCATTGCCTTCTGTTTTTTCTCCCCTTAACAAGGTGTATCTTTTTGCTTGGCTACAGTGGTAACACTCTCTTTCAACCTTTTTGTCAACTCTTGTAACATTAAAAAATGTTACCAGAGAAAACTCTGGTTCTAATTCTGCTGTTATGGCCTTACACTGAAATGCTGAGTATGAAGGTCTGGAAGACCAATGTTTTCCTCCAACATAACTTGAATCTGTACTTTTGGCTTTCCGTGATATGTCTAAATTGTTGTTCCACGTAACCAGGAAACTTCCCATGCTATTACTAACCACCATGTATTCCCTGGCTCATGGTACTAATTTCCTTGTTTACGTTCCTCTAAAATAAAGTGTACACTCATATCCCTGTACACACTCTTCCTGTGTCTGATTAAACTCAAGTACGCTTTTTGATTAGTCAGGAAAACTAAGCTTTAAAAGGGTTCAGGTTTTCCATGCACTTAACTTTCTGTATAGCTTTTAAGTCTCTGGTTAAATGAATATTCCTTTAACAGTGACCTGTGATTCTGTTTTGATCAAGTGTTTTCAACCTTTGACATCTTTGACAGGTTCCCCTGGCATCAAAATCCTAAATTAAGCCTTTTTGGCTTAAAATTAACTTCAGGATTTTTCAGCTGGGTCCCTGGGGAGTCTAACGAATAGATCTCTCATCTTGTAGAGACATTAAATGATTAGATTTATTTGGTAGATTGTATGAGCAGACATTGTCAAATGTTGTGATACTGCATGGGAGGGTATTGTCAAGTCATGTAATATTAGATCTCATCTCAGTGATATTTCTGGGTATGGTATTAATATACATGTTCCAAAAATTAATGCATTCTGAAGACTGTATAAAATTTATGAAAGTCTGGTAGTCCTGATGTGATGCTGTCAGTTATGGTTCTGGTTATTGTCTTAAAATGCTGCACATAAGTAACTAAATTTCCTTGTCAGTTGGGAACTTTCATCAGATTTTCATTATATCTATTCTGTTTCCATCATCCACAGTTATGTTTTGAATTCTAAAAATATTTGTAATCAGCGATAGTCCAGATTTGCTTTTCATGGAAAAAAAAATCTAACAGGTCCTCTTGAACACAAATTTCTGATAACTTTCAGCTCAATGAACTACCTTACGCTTCACCACTATGCAGTATAGGCATGTAAGAAACTTGCACTTATACCCCCTAAATATATTAAAAAATAAATATTTTTTAAAAAAATGAACTAAATACAAATTTACAGAACTCAAACGTAAGCATTCAAAAAACTACTAAGAACAAGTAAAACAAAAAAATCTATGAAATTAAGATTTTTTTGTAACTTTTATTTAAAACACTGTTGGCTCTTGTTTTGTTTTCTAGATTTAAGCAGCGTTTCTCACAGATGTTATCTGTTATTTACATTAATTTGGTAAAGCACACTTTCATAAACAAAGGTGGAAGCATTTGGTTTTTCTCCCTGCTTGATCTCTCCCAAATTTGGAAACTATTCACAAATATTCTTATTTTCATTTACATATGTGCTCTTTATAAGCAGGATATAATCAGAAATATTGGTTATATTATCAAGGCTTTGACTGAAACATCATATTTAAGAATATGCATAAAATGCCTGGCTTCATTCCCAGCCTTACAAATGTCATTTCCTAGCAGACCCAACAACCTTAGAACTTTTCCGGGAGAAACTTGGCAGGGAGGGGACCTGGCAGCTGCCCCTGGAAGAAGCCTCGGCCCGACGAGGACCTCACGCTTCCTGGCGTCTTTTTCTCTGGCTGCTGGGGGAGTGCTGGCCACTCTGCTCCTGGAGGTCGTTCCTTTGACTCCTTCAGCCGGAGAAGGGAGAAGCGGCGGTGGCCGGAGCGGAGGTGGGCGGCCTGAGGCGAAAGCCCGGCCGGCCCCCGGGGGGGAAGTGTGGCTACCACCCGCTACTGGAGCAACAACGGTCTCAGCTGTTAAACCGCTGACTTTCTGGAAGAGCGAAGGCGCCCCTCGAGAAGACGCCGCGCGGAGCAGTGATGCAGCCGGGAAGCCCCAGGCCACGGCGCTGGGCACCTCGGCGGCCAATGAGCGCCACACCAACCTCCAGGCGGCGTGTGCACTGCACCTCGGGGTGCGAGGAGCAGCAGGATGGGGCCCTGGAGAAGGGCAACAGATCAGAGTTCGAGCTCCAGGGCCAGGAAAGGCCAGGAGCAGAAGATGGAAAGATGGAGAAGCAGCAGGTGCAGAGAAGCGGGTCTCCACCGGCAGGGTCAGCATCCGCTGGCAGATCTCAGATGAGTTTGAAAATGAGGAAGCAGGTCAGAAAGAGTGGAAACGGGAAGGTGCACCGACCACAATGGAGCCCAATGCAGAATCCAGCCCCAGAACTCAAATAAACGCCGGCTTTGATTTCAAATCACAGAGAGGATCAGCAGAGATGAAGGACCCAAGGAATACTAGCACCTGAAGGGTGGGAATCTGAGACCAAGACTGATTGTAGGAAATTATGGGAATCAGGAAAGGAGGAAGTGAGGCAGAATGGGAGGATAGCGGAAGTGAGGGGATGGCAGGGAGCTGAGTTAGGCAGGATTAAAAATCAGAACCTGGCCAGGTGTGGTGGCTCACGCCTGTAATCCCAACACTTTGGGAGGCTGAGGCAGGTGGATCATGAGGTCATGGGATCGAGACCATCTTGGCCAACATGGTGAAACCCCGTCTCTACTAAAAGTACAAAAATTAGCCGGGCATGGTGACGCGCACCTGCAATCCCAGCTACTAGCGGGTGCTGAGGCAGGAGAAATGCTTGAACTTGGGAGGCGGAGGTTGAAGTGAGCCAAGACTGTACCACTGCACTCCAGCCTGGGCAACAGAGCAAGACTCCATCTCAAAAAAAAAAATCAGAACCTTAGGAAGGATCCAGAAGGGAACTGTCCTTAACGCCATAAAAACCCTAGAAGAGAGAGATCCATGATGGCCGATAAACAGCAGCTTAGGATTGTAGCTCCCAGTGAAAGTGCAGAGAGTGAGTGGACTCCGCAATTTGAGACGAATTTCTGTTGCCCACAAACTAGGAGCTACCCAGCAGAGGAGCCACAAGGGTCACCAGCGCGACTCTTTTGGCCGGCGCGGTGCAATGCTTCTCAGTGCGGACTATACGGCACTGAGTGTCCTTTGAGTCGGGCTCGGCTGGTCCCATCCCCACAAGGAGAACAGCAATTGGAAGCGCTGAGGACTGAGAGTTTCACAGTAAGCACAGCTGAACCCGGGAAGGCCTAGCTCTATGGGGAAAGGGTGTCCGCCAAAGGAAAACTAAGAAACAGAAAAAACTTCACCAACAAGCCAGACGTCCACTCAGACCCAATCTGAAAGTCGGCAATTACAAAGAAGACAGGTGGATAAATCCACAAAAATGGGAAGAAACCAGTGCAAAGAGGCTGAAAACACCCGATATCAGAATGTGTCTCCTCCTACAGGGGATCGCAGCTCCTCATCAGCAAGAGAACAAGGCATGACTGAGAATGAGTGCGATGAACTGACAGAATCAGGCTTCAGAAGGTGGATAATAAGAAACTTCTGTGAGCTAAAAGAACATGTACTAAC